>CAUYUJ010004669.1:0-145000 GCA_963575745.1 Prorocentrum cordatum
CGTGGCACTTTCTCGGCACCACAGGGGGTGCGCAGGGGGTGGTCTCTCAGCTCGGCCGCTATCCACGACACTGGCGCAAAAGGCTGGCAGGCGTGGCACTTTCTCGACACCGCAGGGGGTGCGCAGGGGGTGGTCTCTCAGCTCGGCCGCTATCCACGACACTGGCGCAACGCCTAGCAGGCGTTGCACTTTCTCGACACCACAGGGGGTGGGCAGGGGGTGGTCTCTCAGCTCGGCCGCTACCCACGACACTGGCGCAAAGGCTAGCAGGCGTGGCAATTTCTCATCACCACAGGGGGTGCGCAGGGGGTGGTCTCTCAGCTCGGCCGCTATCCACGACACTGGCGCAAAGCCTAGCAGGCGTGGCACTCTCTCGACACCAAAGGGGGTGGGCAGGGGGTGGTCTCTCAGCTCGGCCGCTATCCACGACACTGGCGCAAAGCTTAGCAGGCGTGGCACTTTCTCGACACCACAGGGGGTGCGCAGGGGGTGGTCTCTCACCGCGGTCCCTATCCACGACACTGGCGCAAAGCCTAGCAGGCGTGGCACTTCCTCGACACCACAGGGGGTGCGCAGGGGGTGGTCTCTCAGCTCGGTCGCTATCCACGACACTGGCGCAAAGGCTAGCAGGCGTGGCTCTTTCTCGACACCGCGGGGGATGCGCAGAGGGTGGTCTCTCAGCTCGGCCGCTATCCACGACACTGGCGCAAAGGCTCGCAGGCGTGGCGCTTTCTCGACACCACAAGGGGTGCGCAGGGGGTGGTCTCTCAGCTCGGCCGCTATCCACGACACTGGCGCAAAGGCTAGCAGGCGTGGCACCTTCTCGACACCACAGGGGGTGCGCAGGGGGTGGTCTCTCAGCTCGGCCGCTATCCACGACACTGGCGCAAAGCCTAGCAGGCGCTGCACTTTCTCGACACCACAGGGGGTGCGCAGGGGATGGTCTCTCAGCTCTGTCGCTACCCACGACACTGGCGCAAAACTTAGCAGGCGTAGTACTTTCTCGGCACCACGCGAGGTGCGCAAGGGGTGGTCTCTCAGCTCGGCCGCTATCCACGACACTGGCGCAAAGCCTACCAGGCGTGGCATTTTCTCGACACTACACGAGGTGCGCAGGGAGTGGTCTCTCAGCTCGGCCGCTATCCACGACACTGGCGCAAAGTTAGCAGGCGTGGCACTTTCTCGACACCACAGGGGGTGCGCAGGGGGTGGTCTCTCAGCTCGGCCGCTATCCACGACACTGTCGCACAGCCTAGTAGGCGTAGCACTTTCTCGACACCACAGGGGGTGCGCAGGGGGTGGTCTCTCAGCTCGGCCGCTATCCACGACACTGGCGCAAAGCCTAGCAGGCGTGGCACTTTCTCGACACCACAGGGGGTGCGCAGGGGGTGGTCTCTCAGCTCGGCCGCTATCCACGACACTGGCGCAAAGCCTAGCAGGCGTGGCACTTCTCGACACCACAGGGGGTGGGCATGGGGTGGTCTCTCAGCTCGGCCGCTATCCACGACACTGGCGCAAAGGCTAGCAGGCGTGGCACTTTCTCGACACCACAGGGGGTGCGCAGGGGGTGGTCTCTCAGCTCGGCCGCTATCCACGACACTGGCGCAAAGGCTAGCAGGCGCGGCACTTTCTCGACACCACAGGGGGTGCGCAGGGGGTGGTCTCTCAGCTCGGCCGCTATCCACGACGCTGGCGCAAAGCCTAGCAGGGAACATTCGCGACGAGGGCCCAGAACGCAGGATTGTGCATATATATATATATATATATATATATATTATATACATAAGCAAACATATAAGATTTAAATGAAGTGTGTGGGGTTCCTCGGTAGCGTACTTTAGCTGGAGACGGTTCTTCTTGGCACTCGAACTGTCCGTGCTATTACCAATGTGTAGGAGCAACCAGGTTAAGTAATCTTGCTCGAAGTAACGCATCCACTTGCAAGAAAGAAAAACACATCCGATCCCTTACCACGCCAGGGGTGGGCCAAATCACCAGTGACCATGGCCCTACCACCATAGCGACCCCAGGCCCAGCATGCTCTCTCAAATCGCCCATCATGAACGCCGCCATGAAATCGCCTGTGCCCGCAGGTATGGGACCGCCATTCAGTAAGACAGGGCAATCCTTTCATGACGGCGTGGCAACGGATTGAACCTGAAATTCCTCCTTCTCATCAGGGCCTCCAGAATCGGAATCTCCCCTCTGAAACGCAAGGGTTGAACGTTGCGAAGTTGATTGCGCAACTTGCGTTTCTCTGCTTCGGCGACGGCATGCGTCGGCTATGCGCGTTGATCGCAAGTGTATTATTCTCTGACATGTCTGCCCCTTCTGATCCGGGCGCGTCCGCGGGCGTGCCCACTCCTACTGGTGTATATGTATATATATATACACATTTCTGTGCCATCTGCCTTGGAGGCCATGGCCTTGGACCTCGGTTTGAGTAGCGCAGCCGGTGGCCCAGCAGATGGCGAGTCCGCGGCAGACGACTCGGCAGGTGTTTCAATCGGTGGTGCGCCCTGAAATTTCAGATAAGCCAGTGTCCAAGCTGTTCTCCCCTTTGGATTTCCTTTTTTGGGGTGGTCAGACCTTCGGTCTCCTTTAGGTTCCGCGTAGCTGCGGGATCGCAGGGCGCATCAGGTACTGACTTGTCCTGGGGGTCGGATCCTTCGCCTCTCCCCGTTGCCGAGCTGGTTCTTCCTGTCCGCGCTGCAGGTGAGGAAGGTGCCTGGCCGCCGCGATGGACCGGGCCCGATTAAAACTCAGCGGGCATCGCGGCAACCGGTTGCTCAGGCAGGGGTGTGAAGCTACCTCCAAAACGAGCAGTTCCCTTTTTGGTGTCACTTGAGGGCCTCCGCGAAGGGCCGCGCTCGAGCTCCACGTCGCTGTCGGGGGGCCCCCCTAGGTCCACCTCTTGTTCTGGGCGTCGTTCGTTTCCAGGGGTCGCCTTTGACTTGTCGGTCTACCGGGCGTCCTGGGCGCGCCCGCCCCCTTCCACGCCAGGGCCATCTTCGCCCTGGGCGCGCCCGCCCGGTGGCTCGGCAGGCGCGGTGGGTGCAAGTGGCCGCTCCTCCTGATGTCCTTATGCTTCTCTATTCTTCTCGCCCACCCCTTGGGTGGGCGCTGGAGGAGATGCGGGGGGGGGGCTCGGCGCTGGGGCCCCCGATGATCTGCCCCGTCATGTTCAGCTCGCGGAGACGGGGGATGCTGTGGTCGATGTCCTCGCGTGCCTCGGCGGAGTCTCTGTTCCGCCGTTGCCCATGCCAATCCTGGTTGTAGACTTTGAGAGTGTGGTCGTCGCCACGAGCATTCGAGTCATCTTCTACTTCTTGGGCTTCCGCATCGTAGAATGGAGCGCAGTCCGCCTAGGACGTGGCCGCCCTTCCGCCCATTCCGTTGTCGCGGTTAGGATGCCGCGGCGTCTCGCCGCGACGCGGGCTGTGAGATGGACGGCCCATGGGGCATGAGCGGCGGTGTCGGCTGCGAGGCGGGCATGGGCGCGCGCGGTGGCTTCTCCGAACTCTGATGGGATCTCGCTTGCATGCCCGCCTCTCATCGCTCTCTTTGACGCGACGGTGCGATGTTTTGATGATGCGATTGATATCGTCACGAGTAGCTCGTGTCAAAGACCGCCAATAGCAAATCTGCAATTATGTGTGGCCCTGTTCGAAGTAGCATTCCACGTCTGCGTCGCCCATCTCCGCGCGAGGGCCCCATTCGTCGCGAGAGAGGGAGGCGCGCCCCGCCCCTGGGGGCGAGCGCCCCCCTCCCGGGCCCGACTCGCCGGAGCTTGCGCCGCGCGTCGGCTCCGCGGACTGAGCGTGGCCCTTTCCCTCCCGAGGGCCCGCCGCGCGTGAGCGACTGCGGCCTCGACCAGGGCCGCCCGTGCCAGGGCTTTGTTTGCCGGCTTTGCTCCTGCTGCGGCGCGGGCAGTGGCGCCGCGGCCTCGGCGACTGCTTCCTTTGTCGCATGTGCAGTGGGCGCCCCGCCCGATGCGTGCTTTTCCTGGCTTGCCCCACCTTGTAAACATGTCGGCGCGGGCCTGTCCTGCCCCCCCCCCCCCCCCCCCCCCCGCGATGCCAGGCGCCGTTGGGGTTTGGGGCGGGTGGGGTCCGCTTCGGACGCGCAGTCGACGTCGTCGCCGTCGTCGCCGTCGTCGTCCGAATCGTAGCGCGCGTGTCCGCGCGCGCCCGTCCAGTCCGCGACGGGCGCGTCGAACAGCTCCTCGATCCCGTCGCGCAGGCGCCCGGCGTAGCGCTCGCCTGGCGCGGCAGCCTCGGCGAAGTGAGCCATCGCAAACCAAGAGGGCTTGATCGGGCGCGGGAGGGGGATCGATTTCGGGAAAATCGACGCACTCAAGGACATCCGCTTCGGATTGATCTGAGCCAAGCGGATCCATCCCCCTTCCCGCCTCCCTTAGGGCGTTGTTCCTGGACATGTTAACTGCTTCCGCGGGCATTGCATGTCGTGCGTTTGCGGTTTTTGTCCATTGGGTTGAGCCTGCGCCCCCTGCCCTCACCTGCGGCATGCCCGCGGTATTTGCCTCTGCCTACGTCCGAGAAACAAGCCCTCGAAGTCGTGGTCTGTCAATTGGGCCGCGAACGTGGTTATGCCTTTGCCGTGCAATTTGCGGGCGCGCCTACCACCTCAGCCGCGGCCTTTGCCCTTGCGGAAAAAGACGCGACGTGCAGCTCGCCTGAATCTCCTGACCGGTTTCTTCGCATGGCGCCTCCGCCTGCCTTTGGCATGGCGATGTCCTAGGTGCGAATACTGCGCTGCTGCATCGTCACCGCTGGGTAGATCTGACCAATCGAGATTTCAACACAGGTAGAGGAGACCGCATCGGCGTCCGCGCCGGAATCGAAGGCGCCGTCGTGCCCGGAGGGCGGTCGCGTCAGGCGGCGTATAACAGGCGGCCGATGGACAGCCAATCTTAGAGCCAGAAGCCTGTGCGTCGTTGGCTTCTTGGCTTTTGGCTTAGAAAAGTCATGGATTCAATGGGCTCTCTGTCGTTCCAGATGCTATTCGGCATGGCTGCTGGTGTTTCGCTTACTTCGGCATGGTAGGTGCCAGCGCTGCTTCCGCTGAAGATGGGGAACGCTCAGCCAAGTGTCCGCGGCTGCGCAATCGCCTCAGGAATTGGTCGCATGGTTGATGGGAACGTGGCATCTGGTGGCTCAGCCGTTGCGACGGCCGTACTGCTCTGGAGGTGCCCGTTCCCGTGGCGCGAAATAAAACCAGTGTAAGGATCTGAAAGTTGGGCACGTTGAAGCCCGCTGAATCTGCTCCCAGCATGGCCATCTCGAATCGCGTCAGTACTGAATCGATGCGTTCGCCCCTATCGACCCTGAAGTCAGTGGGGGCTGTCCCCGGTGAGCTGTCGCTCGTCCTCAAGGTTTTCAAACTTGGTGCTTAGTAGGTGCATGCTGTGCGTGACTCAGGCGGTGCGTCTACCCTGGAAGGTGACACCATTGTTGATGATGGCGGACGGCGCCCTCATAGTTAGTGTCCTGGCTCGGCTCTGTAGGCCGCGTTGAATTTGCCGCGGCCTGCTGGGGTGGAGTCGCACTTCCGCTCGCGACGTTGAACCATGCGTGAACTTCGCGAACAAAGCCGCGGAAGGGTACACTGCCTGCGGGACACCAGGAGTGACCCCGAGTGCGTGTTTCATCCAATCCTCCTCCTCGCATGTATGCCATGGCAAGATCTAGGCACGCCAATAGAACTCCAAATATATCAACCATGACATAATGCATGGTCATGCTGTAGCTGGTGATGTCAGGTTTTGTATCGTTGATGTTCGTCGCGCCGGTAGGGTTGCGACTGGGTGTCTGGTGGTTTGACGTGGCCGTCAGCTTGCAGGTGGGTATAAGTGTTTGGTTCGTGCGTGGCTTGCGGCCACGCGGTGGGGAGATGGGGGTATAGGACTGTATGTTACCAATTGGTTGAAGAGTACTTGGGGTGTAGTGGCTGATCGCCGGCGCAGTTGGGTAATACTCTGTGCCTTGGTAAGTTGTTATGTACAGAACACCTGATGTAAGAACCAACCACATAAAGATGTGGCCCGCTCCGCGACCAAGTGGGAAGTAAGTGTTAAAAGCTTCACCATGAGGTAGAAGCTGAGGACCCGACTCTTAGGATAACATCGGCGACGTATCGAGGCATCCCACAACTCATCCCTGGATAGCAAGCAAAAAGGAGAGACAAGAGACAGTACATGAGAGGTATACGTGGGTCATTGATAGACGTGGCCTTTGTCTGATACAATGAACTGGATCGAGTCACGCTGTCGTGTAACTAGCAAATGAGGGCTGCGTTGCCTTGAGCCAAGACTGCGGCGGATACAGCCTTCGCTATACAGCCCCACCTTAAACCTCGCTGTAGATATCCGGCCGAATGCGCCAACCACCCGGACGGACGCGCAAAAACGCGCAAGGAAGGGACATGCCAGAAAACCCGCCTCCAAGAACGTCAAGTTTGTTCCAAGATGGCCTTCAATATGCCCCCAAAACAACCAGTATCGCCCCAAGAGAGGCCAAGATGGTCCCGCCACGCCTCCAAGCCAGCCCTAAGACGGCCCAAGATGCCCTCCAGACGGCCCAGGAAGCTTTCAAGACGCCCCGAAAAGGCTCCAAAAGGACCTCCAGGAGGCCAAAATCATCGACGCCCTAAAATGTTGCAATGGTTTTATCATTCTCGCCTTGTCGAGCTCTCCAGACGTCCAAGCCGGTTCCACAGGCCTCCAAGATCGCCCCAAAACGGCTCACGAGACCCCCCAAAGGGGCCCGCAAAACGGCCGCAGGAGGGCCCAAAAGGCCCCCAAGAGGCCCCCAAGACGGCCCAACAAACCTTCACGACGGCCCTCACGCGCCCAAAGAGGGACCCACGACTGCCCAGAGAGGGCCCCGCGGCATCCGAAGGCCAACAGGTCCATCAGAGACGCCGGAGAGGCCCCAGGAGGCCCCCTTAAGAGGGCCCAGGAGGCACCCACGAGGCTCTCAGGAAACCCCAGGAGGCCCCAGGAGGGCTTCAGGAGGCCTCCTATTCCTCCTCCTCCTGCTCCTCCTGCTCCTCCTCCTCCTCCTCCTCCTCGTCCTCCTTTTCATCCCTCTCCTCCTCCTCTCTCTTACTCTCCTAAGTGTTCCCCCCGCAGGGGTTCCACACGGCTGGGGGAACACATATTCCAACAACTTCACCAGACTTCGGCCCAACTTTGGCTGCGTGGGCGCGGGCAAAAGGCAGGTGGCCGCGGTGAGTCGCCGTATGCGTCTTCGATCCGTTGCTCCCTGGTGGTTGTTTATCACAAGGATGCACGGCGTGTTGGATGCCTGGGTGTTTTGGTTCTTTCGAAGGACCTTCCAATTGAGCCTCGGCCCAACCCGCCGACCGCGCGGAACGCCCAGCTAATATATCTTTCTCCAGGGGTACCCCCCCAAGATGGCCCCAAGATGGCCTTCAAGACGGCGGCGATGGCCCTAAGAGAGCCTCAGATGAACCCACGGTGTTTCCAAGACGGGCCAAGATGCCCCCAAAGATGGCCTTACGATCGCCCAGGACGGCCCAGAAGGCCTCCAAGAGAGCCCAAGAGGCCTCGAAGAGGACCTCAGGACAGCCCGAAGAGGCCCAGACCACTAATTGTCCTTAGGCATTTGACGAACTTTGGCGTTTGCTCATTTTCGGCTTGCCGTCGGCCCGGGACGGCCCCAGGTGCAACCAAGATGGCCGCGCGAACGCTGAAGAGGCTTCCGAGGGGGCGATCGTCTGTCTCGGCGTTCCCGTGTTTTGTTGTGTTGATTTGCTTTGTTACTTCGTTGTGTGTTCCTTCGCGTGCTGTTCTGGCTGATCGTGTCTAACGACCGCTACAACAGTGTAGCGCCATCCAAGTTGTACACTAGAAATCAATATGTAAATCACCAACAACTAAATATGTAAATCAGCAACAAAAGGACCTGGTTCTACAGCCACACAAAGCACATTTGTCATCTAGGCAGTGCATATCAATGTGTAAATCGCTCACGAAAGAAACCCCAAGCAAAATCAGACAACAAAACTCTATTTGCAATCCACGCAAAGACAATCAATCCGTAAATCGCCTACACAGGGAATCCTACTGTAAAGCCGCACAACAAAATTTCGCTTACAATCCGAACACAGGGAATCAATTTGTAAACCGCCTACTGACGGATGTCCTTTGAAAGGGGGCCAGGACAGCTTTGGGAGGAGCCCCCCCCAACAAACAAACAATGAGACATGAACTTATCGTTAACCGGGCGGGGTGCGGGGGGCAAAACAAAGCAGCCCGGCGAAGGACCCAACCATTTGCAGTTGCGAGAGCAGCCGTTGTGAGTGTCGCCTTCGGTACATCTCCTTCTGGGTCCACGGAGCGCGCGAAGGGTGTGCCGAAATGAGGCGGGGTCGCCATGCGTGCGGCCAGACATGCCCTGCGCTTCCACAGGCGGCGCGGGGCAGCGATGGTTCGCTGCAGGCGTAGCCAATCATGTTCATAGTGGATTCGCGAAGCAATTCAAATCTGCACCATAGGACCACCCACGTTAGCATTGCAGTCCAACGCAACAAGTAGCTGCTGCTGAGGCCGTGACCCATGCCGTTGCGGGAGTACACCAACAAATGCAAGGTAAACAACCAGACGCGTGCCCTGCGCACCCATGTCTACAATGATCCACGCGCTGCCGACAACTCGAACACCGTCGAACGTATTCATACGCATACTATGCAGCATCACTCCTACACAGCAGACGTGGACTTGTTCAACTCTGACGCGAGATCAATGACTGTGTGTACTTCGGGGTGCCGTGCATCCCGCATTTCTTCATTACATCATCTGTGACATGGCCAAGTGACAACATGATGTATGTGTCAGGGCTGCAAATGCTTCTATACATATTCCAGGGGCGTGCTGATCCAAAGTGTGCACACGATGTTCTACGTATCATGTCTTAGCACTTCAAAAACCCAGCTCGAGCTCACGCAGAAACATGGTCAGCCGCGTCCCAACTTACCTGTTTAGCTACTCTGACCTGGTCTCGGTCGGCAAAGATATATAAGTGTTGCTACGCATGCGTTCACAAGCCGCGCAAATACAAAATAGCCTGGGGATGCAATGGGGAAGCGTCGACCACGGACTTGGCAACCACTCCGCTGCTGTAGCGCGATATCAACACCCACTTCATTACGACGCACTGCCGAACAAACTTACCCCTCCCCTCCCGAAGAATACAGCGCCAGTAAAAAATATCGCGCTGACGTCGTTGTGAGCCTCGCGGCATCTCTTCATGCATCTCTGACGCAGTCCCCGCTCCTGTCTTTATTTCAATAAGAAATAGCATGGCCTGCTCAACGCAAGCTCGCTTACCGAATGCAACCCCTAATAACAACCCCTTCCTTCCAAATCTTCCGCGTCACCGACAAAATGTCGGCCGATCAAAACTCCTGCTCATGAAAGGGGGAACGGACCGGACCTGACCGACTCCGTCATGTGACAGCAGTCTGGGCTTTCGCTGGCCCGCTTCAGAACCTTGTGCGCGAGAAAACCTGGCACAGAGTCTCGCACAAGCTGCATGGGCAGATGTCGACTTTGGGATCGGCTGCCCTCTGGTGCCAACATGATCGCCGCCGTCAGCGGTTGTGGGCCGCCTGCCCACTCACCTGCCTTACCCCGGTTGCCCTGGCCTCCCGCCTGCGCGGTCGTCGTCTCTCCCTCTCTTCCTCGCGCCCTCTTCCTCGCTGGGCAGCATAGCCCGCTGGGAGCTGGCGGCACGACGCGTAACCTGGGCATAGAGCCGGGTCTTCATTTGGCGTTTTGTGCATTCCGATCTGCACGGTCCTTCGCTTAAGCCCGCGTCGCAACGCCTCCAGCACGGCCGTTCATGAGGACGCAGTGCTCAGGGCAACAGGAATGGACCGACTCCGAGGGCGAGGGAACGCGAGGGACTAGAGGAGGTAAGGATCGGATGCCTAGAAGTTGGCACGCATCCAAGGGAAAGGACTCCCGATCTTGGAGTTGGTGGCAACACTCAGGGCACAAACAAAAGCCTGCGTCATTACCACCTTCGAGATATGGGGTCTCCTTTCCTCGGTGAAGGCGACCACCCATATCGATGTTGGTGTCAACCTCTAGGTCCACTCGAATCGCGGTAATGGGCGCCAAGCGATCTGCGTGTCAGGGGCGCGGACCCCTGGCACAGTCCGCGAGCAGCGGTGGGTACAAAGGGGAGCAATAGGAACTGGAGCAAGATGATGGTGAAACACATTCCTGGTGTATACATTTACATGCATACATGCATTCACGTGTATGTATGTTACAAACACAAGAATACCTTTGTGAGTCTGTAGCCGTGCAGCGGGATATAATGGCGATCCTAAATTATCGATTTCGACGCTGCTCGCAGGGGCGAGACCACGGACAACGAGGGGCTGGGGCCCCTCCGGGTCTCGAGATCTCCAAGGCCCCAGGTTTGGCCAACCTGTGTGGGTTCCTCCAAAACGCTGGCCGCAACAACTCCACTTTGATTTCAATCGATCGGTATGTTCGCCAACACCCGTACTATATACAAAGCTTCACTTCCCCACGCAATGCTTGAAGTTGGGATGTTTTACTCCTGTTCTAAAAAACGGGGCAGTGTCTTCGGTCTGGCGGCTATGTGGCCGCCGTCGCCGCTCTCCGTCGCCGCCTCGTCGCCGCCCGTCGCGTGGGCCGTGTCTTCGGTCTGGCGGCTACGTGGCCGCCGCCGCGGCCCCGTCGCCACCTCGTGACCGCACAGCGCAGATTGCACCCCACAGTGCACCACGAGAGTTTGCACCGCATGAGTTGCACCACGTCGACTGCGCAATATTGTTTGCAGAACACAGTTTGCACCACGTCGACTGCACCACGTGGATTTGAACAGGACAGATTGCACCGAATAGAATGCACACCATATATCCTCCTTTCGAACATACAGTTTGCACATGGTCTTGCCCCATCGCCGATCTGAATATGGATTCGCACCATCCCTGCCAGGCTGGTATCAACCCCCCCTTCTCCTCTGCCAAAAAAGCTATGCGTGCGCACTCGTTATTTTTCAACGATCATCAGTTTTCAATCCCGTACACAAAAATAAGGGGGCGACGTGCACAGGCACGCGTCGTCGCGCGCGTGTGCCAGAATTTTTCAAAACAAACCTTAGGTGCCGTGGGATTTCAGCATCTGCTGCCCCCAAAACAAATTAAACACATGGTTTCACTTCGGGGGGGTCCAAACCAGCTTGCGCATGCGCTCTTGCAGATTCAAAAAGTTATCGAACAAACGAAAGTTGCTCAACCTTTTTTTCATCACATGCTGCCGAACGGGCCTTTTCGCGCGCGCATGTCGATATCGATCGGACGCGCTTGCGCGCGTTCTGTCGCAAGAACCTCTTGCAACAAACGGGACGAAGTGCGCACGCGCGCGTCGTCGTCGCGCGCATGGCGGAATCCTTCGAAACACCGAAGATGTTTCGCATGGCTTTCAAACGCGAGAATCACGAATACATATATAAAAGCACATGGCTTCGCAACGCCAGTTGTCAAATAAAGCTCTGCGCGCGCTGTTGCGGAGTCTCAGAAACCATATGTTTTCCCACATTATCTGAATGTGCCAAGCAGGCCTACCGCGCCGCATGTCGAACTCATCTGGGCGCCCTTGCGCGCATGCTGGGGGGGGGGGGGGGGGCGGCACGACCCGTATCAAATAATAGCACGCGGGCCGCTCGCGCGCGTCGGCCGCGCGCGCATGTCAAACTCCTTGCAGAACAATTCATCTCCGACGCGAGGACATCGTCATTGGTATCGGCGGGCGTGATCAACATCGCGCCGTCATTGGCCTTGCCGTCGTCATCGCCACCATCGTCACCATCATCGTTGCTCTCATCATCGTGTCAACCGTTGTCGGCGTCGCCATGGTACCGCGCCCGCCCAAGTCACCGACTCGCACTGAAGTGCCCGCTGGACGTGCCCAGAGATCAGCGCCACCGCGGCCGCGTCGGTCGCGTCGCATTAGCTGGCCGCTGCCTTGCGAGCATGCGCGGTCCAGCGCGGCCGCAGAGATGTATCAGCCAACGGCAAGCACTCATCGCAATCGCCGCCGCATGGGGTTTGCAAGCCAAGTTGTGGGTGGGTGGGTGAGATGATTGCTCGAGCAGTGGGGTTGACAACTCACTGCGAACATTTGTGAATGCTCCTTTCTTCAAGGACATTAGATTCTACCCCCATCCCCCCCCCCGGACTTATGAAGGCCGCATCGCGCATTGCAATCCCACCAGCCCTCTGGGCTTAGGTGGTATAACGCGTTTTGTTTTTCTCTCTTCCCCTCCCCCTACCCCCTCCCCTGGGCCTGGGAGGGGGGGAGGCGGAGGCGCCGCAGCGTCCAAAATTGCCCAAGAAGGCTCCAAGAGGACTTCAAAGTCGCAAGATGGCCTCCAAGATGGCCCATGCTACTTCAAGATAGGTCAATATAGCCTCCGACATACCCCCAAGAGGCCCCAAAACAGCCCCAAGACGGATCCAAGTGCCCTCCGCGCCCTCCACGGCGTCCTCCAAGATGCCCAAACCCTTCAAAAGCCTAGGGACAATTATTGTTTTTGGCATTATCGCCTTTTCGCTTCCGATGGGCTTTGGAAGCCTCAAGATGGCCCCAAGATGGCCCCCAAAAAGGCCCAAGAGGGGCCCAAGAAGGCCGAAGACGGCCCCAAAATCGCCCAAGAGCGCTCCAAGAGGGCCCCAAGATGCCGTTTGAGAGCCTCCGAGGGGGCGATGCTAATTGAGGGACCTCCTCTTTTTGAGCCATGGGGCCCAAGATGACCCCAAGAGTCCTCCCAGCCTCTTCCAAAAGACCCTCCACCCCGCCCTGTTTGGCCCAATATGGCTCCAAGAGAACCCTAGATAGGCAAATCTGGTTTTCAAAATGGCCCAATATAGCCAAGCATGGCTCAAGATAGCCCCCGACAGACCACCAAGAGGCCTCAAGGCAGCCTCAACATGGCCTAAGATAGCCGAGCATGGCTCAAGATAGCCTCCAGCAGCCTCTAGCCGAGCATGGCTCAAGATAGCCTCCAAAGAGGCCTCAAGAAAACGGGCAATCAATTCTAGATGGGCTGGTGGGGATATTGTTTTGGTCGCGGCCACCAGCGAGCGCGCAGGCGGCGAGAGAAGTCGTCCGGGCCGACGGGCAAACCTAATTCGCAGCCGGGCGCGACTCAAACTGGCCGGCTGGTGGGGGTACGCGAAGCGTCAAGAATTTATATCTGATTCTGCCTCCTTCATCATTTCCCCGATGATCTCATCCCAGCCAGGCCAGAGTCCGGCGCCCCCCCTTCATCCATTGCAGCAAATGCTATGCGCGCGCGCTCGTTTGTAAAAAAGCAACAGTTTGCAAACCATAGAACGAAGTGCACACGCGCGCGTCGTCGCGCGCGCCTGCCGAAACCCTTCAAAAACATGGGGTTTCGTACAGAGTTCAATATAAAACATTACAAACACATATGAAACCATGATTTCGCAAAAAGGGTTTTCCAGAACAGCTGGCGTTCGCGCTCTTGCGAATTCTTAAGGAAACTATCGGTGTTCAATCTTTTCCCATAAAAACAGCTACCAAGCGGGCCGCTCGCGCGCGCAAATCGACATCGCTCGAGCGCCCTTGCGCGCGCGCTGGCCCAAGAACTCGTCGCAGCAAACGGGGCGACGTGCACGCGCGCGCGTCGTCGCGCGCGCATGCCAAAATCCTTCAGGAACCTTGCGTTTCGCAGGGAGTTCAAAAACGCGAGTCACGAACACATAATTATAAAGCACAACCTGATTTGCAATATTAATCTTCAAAAGGAATGTGTTCGCGGTCTTGCAGGTTCTTTTGGAAAACCACAGGTTTCCCAACATGTCCACCAATTTGTGCCAAACAGGCCTCTCGCGCCGCATGTCGAACTCATTCGAACCCCCTTGCGCGCGCGCTGGGGGGACGGGGGGGGGGTGCGCGATTCGATGCAGAAAAACTCGCGCGGGCCACTCGCGCGCGTCGGCCGCGCGCACATGTCGAACTCCTCACAAACTTTCATTGCCGACGCGAGGACATCGTCATCCTTATCGGCGGGCGTGATCAATATCGGCGCCACCATTGGCCTAGTCGTCGTCATCGCCACCATCGTCACCACCCTCGCTACTCTCGCAATCGTGTCTACCGTTGTCGGCGTCGCCATGGTACCGCGCCCGCCCAAATCACCGACTCGCACGGAAGTGCCCGCTGGAAGTGCCCAGAGGTCAGTGCGACCGCGGCCGCGTCGGTCGCGCCGCGCAAGCTGGCCGCTGCGCGGGCGAGCATGCGCGGGCTAGCGTGGCCGCGTAGATGAACCAGCCAACGCCAAATACTCATCGCGATCGCCGCCGAATGGGTTCTGCAAACCGAGTGGGGTGTGCTCAAGAGCATGGAGTTTGTCAACTCGTCTGTAATTCCTGGCGACGTACCCAACCCCTGCGCCATGCGGGGCACGAGTGACCTGGGACACGTTATACAAAGGTGATGACGTGACATGGGCGCATATAATTCTGCTAGCGGCATTCGCGAGGCTGGCAGCCCCCCAGGGATGGCGAGGTCCAGCTCATATCTGCGTGGTGCCTCACTCCGCTGGACCCGCCAGCAGCCTTCGAAAGTGGCGACAGTTTCGCAGATTGCAGCCCCCAAGGACGGCGGGGCCACGCTCAGATCTGCACCGTGCCTCAATCCGCTGGACTCACCAGCAGCCCGCGAAAGATCGCAGCCCCTCAGGGACGGCGAGGTCTACCTCAGATCTGCGCGGTGCCTCGCCCCGCTGGGCCCACCGGCAGCCCTCGAAAGTGGCGACAGGGACGGCGAGCTCTCGCTCAGATCCGCGCGGTGCCTCACTCCACTACACCCGCCAGCAGCCCTCGAAAGTGGCGACAGCGTCGCAGATCGCAGCCCCCCAGGGATGGCGAGGACAATCTCAGATCTGCGCGGTGCCTCGCTTCGCTGGACCCGCCAGCAACCCTCAAAAGTGGCGAAAGTTTCGCAATTCGCAGCCCCCCAAGGGACGGCGAGGTCTACCTCAGATCTGCGTGGTGCCTCATTCCGCTGCACCCACCAGCAGCCCTCGAAAGTGGCGACAGTTTCGCAGATCGAAGGCTCCCATGGACGGCGAGGTCTACCTCAGATCTCCGTGGTGCTTCCCTCCGCTGACCCACCAGCAGCCCCCTAAAGTGGCGACAGTTTCACAGATCGCAGCCCCCCAGGGACGGCGAGGTCTACCTCCGATCTGCGCGGTGCCTCATTCCGCTGAACTCACCAGCAGCCCTCGAAAGTGGCGACTGTTTCGCAGATCGCAGCCCCCCAGGGACGGCGAGGTCTACCTCAGATCTGCGCGGTGCCTCCCTCCGCTGGACTCACCAGCAGTTCTCGAAAGTGGCGACCGTTTCGCAGATCGCAGCCCCCCAGGGACGGCGAGGTCTACCTCAGATCTGCGCGGTGCCTCACTCCGCTGGACCCACCAGCAGCCCTCCAAAGTGGCGACAGTTTCGCAGATCGCAGCCCCCCAGGGACGGCGAGGTCTACCTCAGATCTGCGCCGTGCCTCACTCCGCTGGACCCAGCCCTCGAAAGTGGCGACAGTTTCGCAGATCGCAGCCCCCCAAGGACGGCGAGGTCAACCTCAAATCTGCGCGGTGCCGCGGTGCCTCATTCCGCTGGACCCACCAGCACTGTTTGAAAATTGCGATAGTTTCGCAGATCGCAGCCCCCCAGGGACGGCGAGGTCTACCTCAGGTCTGCGCGGTGCCTCTCTCACCCACCAGCAGCCCCCCAAAGTGGCGACAGTTTCGCAGATCGCAGCCCCCCAAGGACGTTCGAGGTCTACCTCCGATCCGGGCGGTGCCTTTCGCTGGACCCACCAGCAACCCTCGAAAGTGGCGACAGTTTCACAGATCGCAGCCCCCAAAGACCTCGAGGTCTACCTCAGATCTGCGCGGTGCCTCATTCCGCTGAACCCACCAGCAGCCCTCGAAAGTGGCGACTGTTTCGCAGATCGCAGCCCCCCAGGGACGGCGAGGTCGACCTCCGATCTGCGCGGTGCCTCACTTCGCTGGACCCACCAGCAGCCCCCCAAACTGGCGACAGTTTCACAGATCGCAGCCCCCCAAGGACGGCGAGGTCTACCTCAGATTTGCGTGGTGCCTCACCCCGCTGGACCCGCCAGCAGCCCTCGAAAGTGGCGACTGTTTCGCAGATCGCAGCCCCCCAGGGACGGCAAAGTCTACAATATCTCAGATCTGCGCCGTGCCTCACTCCGCTGGACTCACCAGCGGCCCCCCTAAGTAGCGATAGTGTCGCAGATCGCAGCCCCCCAGGGACGGCGATGTCTACCTCAGATCTGCGCGGTGCTTCGCTTCACTTGACCCACCAGCAGCCCTCGAAAGTGGCGACTGTTTCGCAGATCGAAGGCCCCCCAAGGACGGCGAGGTCTACCTCCGATCTGCGCGGTGCCTCACTTCGCTGGACCCACCAGCAACCCTCGAAAGTGGCGACAGTTTCGCAGATCGCAGCCCCCAAAGACCTCGAGGTCTACCTCAGATCTGCGCGGTGCCTCATTCCGCTGGACCCACCAGCAGCCCTCGAAAGTGGCGACAGTTTCGCAGATCGCAGCCCCCCAGGGACGGCGAGGTCTCGCGGGAAACAGAAGGCGGGAGGCAGGAGGCGGAAGGAAGGAAGGACGCGCGAGCAATGCTCTATTCAAAGCGAATGCCCAGCCAAGGAGGGTTGTGAAAAATCGAGTGCACCACGCACGTTGCACCACATCTATTGCACCGCATAGGGTGCACAATATAAGTTGCACCACAAATATTGCGCCATGTAGACTGCACCACATATACCGCGCAACATAGATTGCACCGATTCGATTGCACCAGGTGGACATATAGTTCATAACACAGCTTTTTATATATTGCGCCACATCTTTTGCAAATTCTAGATTGTACCACATATATTGCACCACTTAGACTGCACCGCATAGCGTGCACAACCGCGTAGAGTGCAGCACACGAATTGCACCACATGGTTTGCATCGCGTAGAGCGCACAACATCTATTGCGCGACATAGACTGCACCACATAGATTGCACAACATAGACTGCACAACCTCGAATGCACCAGATAGATTGGACAACGTCGATTGATAGAAACTGTTTGGGGTCCACGCTGGCTACCGTGTGCATATGCACACACACACATCAAAACACAGATCTGGGAGGGAGAGAGACAGAGAGAGAGAGAGAGAGAGAGAGCGAGCGAGCGAGCGAGCGATCGAGCAAGAGAAAAAGAGAGTCGACGGCCTGGCGCCGGTGGAGAACCCGCAGCGCGGAGCCGAACCTTCCCTGCCCCTGGCTCGGGGCGTGCTCCCTCGCCCCACCTGCCGCGCGCAAACCCACGGGCGCCGTCCTGGCGGCCGTGCCCCAAGCCTGATGACCCACAGCCCAGGCCGCGGCCGGTGGCTGGCGTTCGTGCTGCTCCTCTTCCTCCTCTTCCTCCTCCTCCTCCTCCTCCTCCTCCTCCTTCTGGTGGCGGCAGCGTCGGCAGCGGCGGTGGGGATGCGGGCGGCGGCGGTGGCGGTGGTAGGCCACGGGCGCCACGGGCGCCGCTGATGCCAAGCGGATCAGGAGATGAAGCTTATGCGCCGGTGGGAACACGCTGGGTGCACGGGCTCGGGACGTCACAAAAGCTGCGCGTGCACCATCGGCGAACGTGGTTGGATCAGCCTCCTAAGTGGAGACGGTGGGGCACCGGAGCCACGAGTCCCTGGTAAGAGCCGCTTGATAGATGAAAGGGCGACGGCGCTGCCATTTGCAAGCCGTTGTGCTGCAAGGGACGCCCAAAACATCTTCGACGCAGAGCTCCTTATTGGGTCCGGGAAGCCTCTGGGCGGCCTCCAATATTTCCCCACAAAACACTCGGATGCTCAAGCTTGCTCATGGGGTTACCCGTTACCCCTGGGAAGCCCCTGAAGCAAGTGGAAGCTTTCAGCAGCCTCAGGGATCCTCCCTGGACGGGACAGATCAGCAGAATTACAAAAGACTGTTCGGGACCCCGTAGGGAGCCTCCAGCAGTTTCCGGGGAACCTCCAGGGCCCTCTGGGAAGCTCCACGCGGCCTCGCCAGAGAGGCATGACGTGGGGGACAGCAAACATGCGGCGGCAGGGAGGCCCACCCGGGGGGTCCCCTGAGGGTGCCCCCAGAGGGGCCCCACGGGAAGATGGTGTGGGACGGCGCTCGACCGCCGTGCCTTGGCGAGGGGGGCTACCCCGTCTCGGTGAGGGCACCCGCGAACGCTAACTGGTTGTGATCTGTCTGGCACGCCCCCCCGAGAGGGCAGGCGGATGGGCCCTCAGGTAGGCCCAGCCCGTCGTCACCATGGCCTGGCAATGCTCGAAGTAAGACTCGTCCAAGAAGGGTCCAGGGACCGATTTCGGGCTAATCATCGCCCAAATTCTCTCCTAGGCCTCCTCCTCCCACTCATTGTCCTCCCACTCCAATTTCCCCTCCTCTTCGCTATCATTTTCTGTGTTCCCTCTTTCTTTCTGCCTCCTGCCCAGCCTGGGCTGGTGCAAAACCAATCGGCGAAAACGTCTTTTACAGGCGGTGTGCTTCACAAGCAGAATCCTCCCCTCCTCGAGAGCTCCCCCCCAAAAAACCCCTCCCCCTTGGAAAGCTGGAAGCTGGGAGAGGGATCTACCGCCCCTGTTGCGCGCCAGCAGACAACGACGAACACGAGGACGGCGACGACGCTGACGACGACGACCGACGACCAACGACCAACGACGACGATGAGGATGGGCCATCAACGCGTCGGGCAGGTCGGGCGGGCGGGACTTGAAAGCGGGCAGCTCGGTTGGGAGGGACAAGAAACCGGGCGGGCGGGCGGCACTTGAAGAGGCGGGCGGGTCGGTCGGACGGCTTCTAGGCGGGCGGGCGGGCCATTTCATGGAAGCATCGCTCATTGACGCTCATTGACGGGGCGAGGCTGGTGGAGAAGACATGCAAGAGAGCGAGGAAAGCGACGACGACGACGACGGGCGGGACACTGAAGCGGGCGGGCGGACGGGATACTGAGTGGAACCTTCAGCGTTGATGTAGGGGAACACAAGCGAGGAAATATAGTGGACACCTACAACGATGACGACAAGGCCAGGGGCCATGGAAAAACAAATGGGGAAATACAGCGGAAACCTACAATGATTACGACGTGAGCGACTCTGAAGTGGGCGGGCGCGGGACATCAATTGTAAACCTCGCTCGTTGATGGGACAAGGTTCGTCGTCGTTTTCGTTAACGTCAGCGTCGTCGTCCTCAGCGTCTTCGCCGTAGTCGTCTTCCAGGTCAGCACCGTCACCGTCGTCGTCATCGTCGTCGTCGCCATGCTCGTCGCCGATTGCGTAGTCGTCGTCGTGTTCGTCGTCGTGATCGTCGTCTGCGTCGTCGTCGTCGCTTGCTGGCGCGCAAAAAGAAGGAAGGGCGACTCTGCATCCCACTTCGGGGGTGGGGCGGCGGGACAGGTTAAGCAGAGAGCGCCAAGGAATTTTGGGAAAGGGCTGGTCAGGACCTTCCCTGCAAGCGCCCACAGAAGACTACCGTGCACCTTGCACACATATATTGCCAAACTCTCTGGTTATCTGGTCCCGAAGCCGTGATGGCCCTGAACCACTGAAAAGGGCAAGTCGACAAACTTAAATAATCAAGGAGACCCTGGCCGAGCCTGAAAACGATGGACGTGCAACATGGTTGTTTATGTTGCCTGGTCATGTTCTCTTTGGTTGTTGTCGCTTGCCGCCTTGCCCTGCACGGAGCTCGACCGAAACTGCCCCAAAAGGGAACGGTGGCGCAAGCGCGATGCCCAGCACGGAAAACCAGATGTAGGACTCCAGCAGGCCCTGCGGCGGCTCTGGCACTGCACATGTAGTGCGAGCGAGGTAGCGCCAGGAGAAAAAGCTGAGCCTAGAGCGTCGACAGGTCCAAGAAAAAGCTTTGAACATCTATTTTAAGACAACGACAGTGTGGACATGGCGCCAATCTGTGACAAACTGGCCGATCAAATTTGCGCAGTGAAAAGACACCATCCTGTAATACAGACACATACACATAACAATCGGATCAATGTGACATTGGATCCAAACGATGCGCCACATTTCATGCTTTCAACACGTTCACTCTTCTATGCGCTCCTGGAATGAAGAAACATATTGCAACGAATCAAGACTGATATGGAAGTAGCCTCGCACCGTGCACATCAGTGGTGTGCATCGATCGCGCGCCGAACGTTCAGCTAGCTGGCTGGCATATCATCCTCGTGCATAACTTTGCCGCCATACTGTTTTGCGCAGGTTTTGCGAAGGCAAGCACGAGGGATATAGAAGAGACACAATTCAAGGACAACTGTTTGTACCGTTTTGGCGGAAGAACGACTCCATGCGCATTTCTGATCACCCGCGGCCCCGACCTGGATATTGGAACTTTTTTTTCAGTGTGCGCACATACTTTCAATGTGCGCGTTCACTCTCAATGATAAAGTAGGCGAGAGGGGGTACATCTCCACGGACGTCCGTCCTGGGAACAAACAGGTGCACACGTTTCCCTCCAACCGCACACCCCAGCGAGCATGAATTCGAGGTCGGATGCCAAAGCGGGCCGCTCGGCACCTGCTCGGAGCAGGCGAAGTGCTCCTCGGAGTAACCGCCAGGGTTTGTAAACTCTACGATGTACCTGAGGACGGCAACTGAGAAATTGCTAACGATATTTGAGCGGGGCGGATCTGGCGATTATCCGGAGACGGCACCTGACGCAGTGCGCCAATATTTTTGTTTGCTCGTTTTTGCGCTGGTCCGCGCAATGCGCGGAAACAAATCATGGTGCTAACGCAACGCCTCCAACGGAACCCAACTGTGCTTCGCATCGCCAAAATGGCAAGGCTGCCGGCATGCGCAGCAACATTCTGCAAACTTAGCATAGCAGAGAGCAGCGAAAGCTCGCCACAAGGACGCACGCAAGCATACTGCTCGAAATTGATGGCGACGACGACACATACGCTGGCTGGCTAGCGCGGGCCACTAGGCTGCACAGCACACGCTTCAGCCACAGGACCAGCTTTATCCATAGTGTCAGTCAATGGCAGCTGTGAGCGTCGCAAAGTTCCTAATAGCCCATCATCTTGGAAAGCCACCCTTCCGGGCTCAAATATCAGACGTCACAGAGATGCCAGCGGTGGGCCAACAACTGACGCCAGGTAATCTGCATAGTGCAACCCATGGCGTGCGATTTACGGGGTTCACCTATCTATGGAGCGCAACCAAAGAGGTGCACTCTACAGATTCACTGGGATGCAACCTTTGAAACGCAATGTGTGGACCCTCGTCTTCTACTTCTGCTGACAGAACTGAACCACTATTTGAATCAACCCCTGCTGCTTACTGCTGATCACAAACGTACTGCAACGTACAACACGCATTCCAAAACAATCTTGGCATGCCCATGTCTCATTACTCGTGTACGCACACAAATAACAACACATCAACCGCTACACCGGATTTTGACAGCCTCTCTCGGTGGAGTCCAGTCACGACGGCTCGCGTCCACGCCGGAAGTACATCCACAGGGGCACCGACTTTCCTCCTGCAAACACCATTACGAAAAGATCACCAAGCATGCTGCATTTCGACCGACAAGTACCATTATGGTAGATCGAACCGTTTCCTAGGATAAATGCGGTTGACAATTTCAGGAAGGCCCCCCCCCCCGGCTGGATTGCAACCGACTCCAGGCGTGCACTACCTAGCAACATCGCCAAACCCGTACACGCATAATCGGCGCACCTGGCAAGTGCGATGCGCCGGGTCAACATCGGCCTTGAGAACGCGGGAGGATGAAACAACGCGACGGATAACACAAATATATCATGTGCGCACGAACAACGGCGTATCGCCCGCAGGGGCGACTCCGAAGCGGGAGCAGACTACGCCTTGCACGTGGGCCGCGAGTCGTGCACGGACCAGGCGCGCATCTGAGTTCCACTAGCCCGCTGGGCATCAACGCGTTAATTTGTTTACCCTACCTGACATCACGGTCACTTGTCCGGTTGCCTCCAAGATGGCTTCGAAAAAGGGCCCCGGGGCTCCCAAGAAAGCCCCAAGAGAGAGACCCGAGAGGGCCTCGACGGCTCCCAAGCTGGCTCCAGCAGGCCTCCAAAAGGCTCCCGGGAGGCCTCTGACTTCAGCATTGCTGGTTTCCTTACGCCCCCTCTCCGGACAACTTACCTGAGCATCGTTTCTGGATGGACTGGTGGGGACTTTTGGGGATCGCGAGCGCAGACGGAAGGGCCGCGCGCCGTCCAAAGCTACAGCTAACCAGGAGGACACTAAATTGCACGCTAGGGGGAGGACAGGAGAGACAACAGCAGAGAGAAAAAAACAACAACAAAAAAGCAGCGGGAGGTGAGACTGCCGGGGCGGGCTGCGCGGCGCTCACGGAGGGGGTGCCATCGGCAGCTAGCAACCGCTGGGGGGTGCACGCCAAAGTGGCGGGAAATAAGCAGGCAGCGTGGCGTCCCGTGGTGACTGCGGCGTGGGGCAATCCTGCGGGATATAGCAGAAGCCGCAAGCGCCTGCGCCTGTCCGAGGGGCAGCACGCGGGGGGCTGAGCGCGGCAAGGGCTACGCATCCCTGCAAGGTGAGCAAGCCTTCCGCACGTCGGAAGCAGCCACTGTGGGTGGCGGCGGAACGAGCGAGTGGCGACGATCGAACAGCAGTTCGCGCCGTGGGACAGGCACGTCGTAAGTAGACTGAAGGCAGACAGCCGCGCGTCGACACCAGTGAACCTGCCAGCTTGCATGCATGCGCTCGACGGACGGGGGTCCGGATCGCCAAAACCGGCAGGACGACTGAGGTGTCGGATCCCGCCCGGGGAGCAGGGGGGAGGAGGGCAGCGGGGTGATGCCAAGGGTGGCAAGGCGGGCTAGCCGAGGAGAGAGGGCCCAGGGGCGCTCCTTTGTGCCGAGCACCGGCGCGTTTGGACCAGGGGGCAGCTCGCCGTGGCGGCAAACCGCGGCAGCGGGAGGGGAAAGGGCCACCCTTCTGTGCCGAGGCGGCAGCGGCCCAGGTGGGAACACCAGGAGCAAGAAAGCAGTGCGGCAGGGAGCACGCCACCGAGGCCACGGCATCGAGGAGGAACACCCTGCAGTATTGGGCGCGCCAGGCTGCAGTAGCAGCAAGGGGGGCGCGGAGTGCGCCGGGAGGGGTGCCCTGAAGAGGGGCAGCGGAGAGGCGGGGAGGGTGACGGGGGGGGGGGCCCTCGACCGTCGGCGACGCGACGGGCCCCCAGCGAGCGGGGGGTGGCCGCGCCCAAGCGTGCTCAGCCGAGCGCGGGACCTCTGCGGGCGCCTGGGGGTGCAGGAGTTACCTCGAGCAGAGGTGGGGCCCTGTGGGAGGGGGCGACCACCACCCCACCCACGGTGAGGCCGCAGTGTTGGTGTGGCGAGGACAAGCAGGGTGAGCAAGCAGCAGGCCCAGGAGGGGATTGCACGGCGGGGCCTCAGCGCTGCTGGGAGGCGACCTGGAGCATTTGGCGCGGCACGCCTGACTAACAGGGAACGCCCATAGGGCCATAGGGACCTCGATGCCCAGAGAGGAGGCCAGTGCTGGAGGCCGTGGTGCTGAGCGAACCTGTGGTGGACGACCACGCCGAGAGCAAGGCCGAGGCCGAAGACAGCGACGTGCCGTTGGAGCAGCGGCGCCTCTGGTTGCGCCCGTGCTCGAGCAGGTTGTGCAGCACGGGCCTGTGGTGGCCGCTGGGGTAGTGCTAGCTGCCAGCGAACTGCACGACTGTGGCGCAGAACGTGGTGCAGTATGACGACACACCGTGAGTATAGCAATGGGCGCAGCCACCGACGTGCTGCGGTTGAACCCGCGAGCGGCCGCCAAGCACGCCGCAATGAGGGATGTGCCAGCGCTGGAGGCCGCGGTGTGGGGCGAGCATGGTGGCCTTCGACGCCCTTGTAGGGCCGAGGGCGTTGTCAGCGAGGTGGCGTTGGTCCCGCTGACCGCGTCGAGAGCGAGCTGAGGGCGTAGCCGCTGGAGCGGTCTGAACGACTTGCGATGAGCCTTGAGGGCCAGGAATGATGCCTCCGTGGATATTGCCCGCCCTCCAGTGGCGGCTGCTGCAGCTGCAGGGCCGGGTGTGGCATCTGCTGCATCAGGGGGGGTCCAGGGGCAGCTGCTGCAACTGTTGCGCCAGGTGCGGAGACTGCTGCCGCTGCTGCTGCGCCATGTATGCGCCTGGTGGCGCCCGGACTTCCCGGGGGCGCGGACAGGAGTGAGCAGGGGTGAGTGCTGCTGCTGCCGTTGCTGCTGAAGCTATTGCTGCAGCTGCGGCAAATGCGCACCCGCTGCAGGGGACAGGAGGGGAGCCCGCCAGGGGACTGGGCGGCTGCTGCTGCTGCTGCAGCACTTGCTGCTGCGGTGAGTGGCGCCGCCGCTGCTGCTGCTGCTACTGCCCCATCCCGGCGCCAGCCCAGGAGACATGCTCCAGCTCCAGCTCTGGCCTCGGCGCCCGCTCCTGCACGCAGACGCCTTCCCAGGGGCGCCAGCTCCAGCTCCAGCCCCCACGTCGTCGTCGTCGTCGTCGTCGTCGTCGTCGTCGTCGTCGTCGTCGTCGTCGTCGTCGTCGTCGTCGTCCGCCTTCCCAGGGGCGGCCGAAGTCGCCATTCATCGGTCGTAATCGTCGGGCGGCGTCGCCAGGGACGCAGCTAACGGCTGCAAGTGCTGGTATAGATGGAACGACCGGGGGCGCAGCTAACGGCTGCAAGTACTTGTGTAAATTGGACGACGGTCGGCGGTCGCAGTCGTCAGTCGGCATCGCCAGGGACGCAGCTAACGACTGCGGTGTCCGCCGGTGTAGTGCCCGCCCCCCAGGGCCCCAGGGGCGGCTGCTGCAGCTGCAGAGCCACGGGAGAGGCTGAATTCGCACCCGTCTGAACTCGCACCCGGCTGAAGTCGCACCAACGGAACTCACGCCCGACATAACTCGCACCAGCGGAACTCACACCCTTGTCCCAGGGGTGGTTTCTGCAGCACCAGATGGGGATCCAGGGGCAGCTGCTGAAGCTGTTGTGCCAGGTGCGGGGGCTGCTGCCGCTGCTGCTGCGCCTGGTATGCACCTCTGCTGCACCAGGGGGGATCCAGGGGCAGTTCCTGAAGCTGTTGCGCCAGGTGCGGGGGCTGCTGCCGCTGCTGCTGCGCCTGGTATGCACCTGGTGGCGCCCAGACCTCCCGGGGGCGCAGACAGGACTGATAACCAGGGGCGATTGCTGCTACTGCCGTTGACACGCACCAGCTGAATACGCACCCGGCTGAACTCACACCCGACAGAAACTCGCACCAACCGAACTCACACCCTTGTCCCAGGGGTGGCTTCTGCTGCACCAGGGGGGCCCAGGGGCGGCAGCTGAAGCTGTTGTGCCAGGTGCGGGGGCTGCTGCCGTTGCTGCTGCGCCTGGTATGCACCTGGTGGCGCCCAGACCTCCCAGTGGCGCGGACAAGATGAGCAGGGGCGATTGCTGCTGCAGCCGTTGACACGCACCAGCTGAATACGCACCCGGCTGAACTCACAACGCCCGACAGAACTCGCACCAGCTGGGCTCACACCCTTGTCCCAGGAGTGGCTTCTGCTGCACCAGGGGGGGTCCAGGGGCAGCTGCTGAAGCTGTAGCGCCAGGTGCGGGGCAGCTGCCGTTGCTGCTGCGCCTGGTATGCACATGGTGGCGCCCAGACATCCCAGGGGCGCGGACAGGAGTGATGAGCAGGGGCGACTGCTGCTGCAGCCGCTGACACGCACCAGCTGAACTCGCACCTGGCTGAACTCACGCCCGACAGGACTCGCACCAGCTGAACTCATACCCTTGTCCCGAACCGTCATTGACGCGGGATACCTCATCACGTGGTCGCCGGCGTCTCCAGGGAGGTGGCTAACGGCCACAAGCACAAGGGTTACGGTAACATAGTTGCCGATGTCGACTCGGGTCGTCTCGTCGTCGTCGTCGACGCCTCCGGGGGGGTGGCTAACAGCCGCAAGCACAGGTGTAATAGAGCCGCCGATGTACTGCCCCGATCCCGGCGCCAACCCAAGACATGCTCCATCTCCAGCTTCCGCGTCGTCGTCGTCGTCGTCGTCGTCGTCGTCGTCGTCGTCGTCGTCCGCCTTCCCATGGGCGGCCGAGGTCGCCGTTCGTCGGAGGGGGGGGGGCTAACGGCCACAAGCACTGGTGTAAATAGTCGCCGATGTCGAGTCGTGTCGTCTCGTCGTCGTCGACCTCTCCAGGGGGGTGGCTCATGGCCACAAGCACTAGTGTGAGAGAGCCACCGATGTACTGCCCCGATCCGGGTACCAATCCAGAGACATGCTCCAGCTCCAGCTCTGGCCACGGCGCCCGCTCCTGCACGCAGACGCCTTCCCCGTGGGCGCCAGCTCCATCTCCAGCTCCAGCCCCCGCGTCGTCGTCGTCGTCGTCGTCGTCGTCGTCGTCGTCGTCGTCGTCGTCGTCCGCCTTCCCAGGGGCGGCCGAGGTCGTCGTTCGTCGGACAGGAGGGGTGGCTAACGGCCACAAGCATGAAAAATAGTCGCCGATGTCAAGTCGTGGTGTCCCGTGGTCGTCGACGCCTCCAGGGGGGTGACTCACGGCCACAAGCACTAGTGTGAGAGAGCCACCGATGTAATTACTGCCCCGATCCCAGCGCCAACCCAGGGACATGCTCCAGCTCCAGCTCTGGCCCTGGCGCCCGCTCCTTCACGCAGACGTCTCCCCGTGGGCGCCAGTTCCATCTCCAGCTCCAGCTCCAGCCCCGTCGTCGTCGTCGTCGTCGTCGTCGTCGTCGTCGTCGTCGTCGTCGTCGTCGTCGTCCGCCTTCCCATGGGCGGCCGAGGTCATCGTTCGTCGGACACGGGGGGTGGCTACCGGCCACAAACACGGGGTAAAATAGCCGCCGATGTCGAGTCGTGTCTTCTCGTAGTCGTCGACGCCTCCACGGGGGTGGCTAACGGCCACAAGCACTGGTGTAAAATAGTCGCCGATGTCGAGTCGTGTCTTCTCGTCGTCGTCGACGCCTCCAGGGGGGTGACTCACGGCCACAAGCACGGGGTAAAATAGTCGCCGATGTCGAGTCGTGTCGTCTCGTCGTCGTCGACGCCTCCACGGGGGTGGCTAACGGCCACAAGCGCTGGTGTAGAATAGTCGCCGATGTCGAGTAGTGTCGTGTCGTCGTCGTCGACGTCACCAGGGATGTGGCTAACGGCCACCAGTACTGGTGTGACAGAGATGTCGTGGTCGTTGTCGCGGTCGCGGTCGAATCGCGATCTGTGGCCCAGGTGCTGTTCGCGCAGCTGTGCGCGTCGCTCATGGCCCGTGCGTCGCAGCTGTGGCTGCGAAGTGAGGCCAGGAAGTTGACGCAGGTTCGCTGGTCCTGCCGACGCGGGTCGAACGCGCGCGCGGTGCCAGGAACTGCGTGCCGCTCGGCGACGGCGTGCCAGACGACTGTGAACGCCACCCCCAGGGTGGCCTGAAGCCGCCTGATCGTCTCGTCTGGGAACTCCCCGCGGGGTTCCCACTAAAGTCGTGGACCCTGGCTTTATAGAGTGGCCTTCCAGTGTCGGGGTCCCGTGTTTCTGGCTGCTGGCGATCGGCGAGCCCCGCCAGGGAGCGACAGCCGCCGGGGCAAGGCTGGACGCCCACCCGCTTCCAGCCCGACGCGCCGCGGGCGCGCCCCTGTCGCGCTGCCAGCGCCCGTTGGCGATAGAGCTCGCACCCTCGCCACGGAGGGGGGCGCCAGGGTGAAGAGCATGAGCCAAGGGATAGCCGAGGAGGGCGGTGGTGCGTTCCTGCCCCTGCTCGTCTTCTGACGCCTCAGATGGCTCCGGCTCGCTCTCCGGGGTTGCTGGGGATGCCCCGTGGCGGCTTGGCGAAATGCCCACTCGTGTCGAGTCGCTGGCACGGGAAGGAGGACGAATCAGTGCGAAGGGACTTCTCAGTACCAGCTGAAGGATGGCTTCGCTGTCCTGTTCGTCCGCCGAAGGCTGTCCGAGCGCGCCCTGGGCCGCGGGGGCTAGAGCCGCACTAGGGTAGCATCTGTCATCTTGGCCAGGGACGGTGTCCTGGCCAGGCTAGCAGCTGACGGTTGCAGGCGCCTGGTGAGGTTCATGAGGGGGGTGCTGCTGCTGATGGCGTTCCTGCTGCTGCTGCAGATGATTTTCCTGCGGCCGCTCATGCGGGTGAGGGGCGGTGTCTTCTCCAGGGGGCTGCTGCCGTAGGTGTTCTTGCTGCTGCTGCCCCTGCTGCTGTTGTTGCTGCTCCTGCGCCCGCCCAGCCACCTGCTGCTGCTGCTCCCGCCCAGATTCCCGTTCCCGGTCCTGCCCCTGCCCCTCCCCCTCCTGAGCGCGCGAGTGTGGGGCGGTGGCGGCAGCGGGCACTGACTGGAGTCCGCGTGGGGACTGCGGCTGCTGTTGCTCCTGCGCTGAGGAGGCGAGCTGCTCGGCCGCCTGGCGCGTGGGGCCACCAGGCGTCGGCGCGCCCTATGTAGCATTCCCGGCCGCCGCGGCGAGGCAGTGTCCAAGGGCGAGCGCGCTTTCGGCCACATTTCTTGCCTCGACCGCGGCGCTGACCCCGGGGCGGGGGTAGGGAGAGGGGGCGGCGGCGCTTTCTCCAGGGTGGCGGCCGTTAGCGGCTGCAGGCGATGACTGAGATCCACCAGCGGACTGCTGCTGCTGCTGCTGCTGCTGCTGCTGCTGCTGCCGTTGCTGCTCCTGCTGCTGCTGCTGCTCCCGCTGCAGCTCATACGTGTGGGGGACAACATGGTGTTTCTGCTGTTGCTGCTCCTGCTGCTGCTGCTGCTGCTGCTGCTGCTGCTGCTGCTGTTGCTGCTCCTGCTCCTGTCCACGACCGTCTCCCAAACCCCAAGCATGCCACGCGCCGCGACCCCAGCGGCGCTAGAGAGCACGCCCTCGACCGCATTAGCCGCGAGTCCGGCAGCCAGGGCGAGGTCCTCTGCGGCCGCCCACAGGGAGGCCGGAGCGGCAACCGCAGCCGCAGAAGCGCACGCGCGGGCGGCGGCGGCGGCAGCCGCGTCAGGCGCATCGGCGGCGTCGACCGCGCGGACGCGGATGGCGTCGGCAGCGCGAGCGTCGGCGGAGGCGCGGGGCGTGCGCCGGCGAGCGCGGGTCGCACCGACCCGAACCGTCTGGGGGGCGCGGGCGACGGGGGCAGCGGCAGAGGAGCTCGAGCAACCGGCGCCGGCGGCGCTGGCGGCGGCAGGCGCGTCGCACGGAGTGGCAGCGTCCGTCGCGCCAGCAGCGCTGGCAGCGCTGGCGGCGGGGGGGCGCCCAGGCCTGGCGGCGCCGGCGGCGTTGGCGGCGCTCGCGGCGGCAGACGCGCCGTGCGGAGCAGCGGCGTCCGTCGCGCCAGTGGTGGCAGCTGCGCTGGCGGCGCTGGCTGTGCAGAGGAACCCAAGACCAGGGGCGCCGGCTGCGGCGGCGGCGCTGGCGACGGCAGGCGCGTCGCCAGGAGGACCAGCGCCCGTCGCGCCATCAGTGTCGGCAGAGCTGGCGGCGGTGGGGGGCCCAGGCCTCGCGGCGCGGGCGACGTTGGAGGCGCGAGCGGCACTAGACGCGCCGCGCGAAGCAGCGGCGTCCGTCGCGCCGGCGGCGGCAGCCGCGCGGGCGGCGCGGGCAGCGCAAGGAGTCCGGATCCAAGGACGCCAGCGGCGCTGGTAGCGCTCGCAGCGGCGGAAGCGCCGCGCGGAGCGGCCGCGTCCGTCGCGCCAGCAGCGCCAGCCGCGCTGGGGAGCCCCGGTGGGCAGCCAGGCGGCGCGCCCGCGGCAGCAGCGACCAAACGGCGCTGGACAGCAGCGCACGCCTGCCGGCGCCGCCGCAGTCTCCATCGCCCGGGCCCGAGCGCCGAACCTGAGCCGGGGACGGGCTCGAGCCGAGACGGCTTGAGCCAAGCTTGAGCCAATTTAGGCTACGGAAACTGGTGGGGATACTTTTTTTTGCTCGCGAGCGCAAGCGGTACGGCCGCGCGCCGTCGCAAGGGTCAAACAGGCCTAAAGCAGCGGCTGACGACAGAAGCTGCGGGCACACGGTACGCTCAGAGGCCGGAAGCGAAGAGCAAAAACACCGAGCACACGTGCACAGAGAGCTCCAACAAACTTGTCCGCGAAGATCACGTGCACACTTCGCCCCGGGGAAGAAGACAACGCCAGTCAATCCATGAACAGGACAGATCGTGACATACCGGCGACGTCATCAATAGGAGTGTTTTGCACTGGACACGCAAAGAGTCAACAACTTATTGCTGCTGTTTTTGGTTCGGCTCCCCCCTTGCGCAAAGCAGGACCACAGCCACAGCCGCGGTACCACTCAGCAGCCGTGATGCACGCACGCACCTGCACGAATAAGCGCCCATGCTTCTCAATTAGTTCTGAAGTCGCTCCAGATAACTAATATCGATAAGATGCCTGCCAAGTTCAAAACAAAGGCGCGAATGAACCCTGGTCCAACGTTGTCTCTCTGTCTGTGCTGTCCTTCCATGAAACCCAAAAGCAGAAAGAACTAGTGCCTGCGCAGCGGCGCTGCATGCAATCCAGTGGGCACGTGGTCTGCTCCGTCCCCTTGTCGCTGCAGCGTTTCCCACCGACGGCTGAGACGACACAGGAATACACGCCAACATCAATTCGATGCCATTTCTGCGCATGCAGCGGTTCACGACAGCCGCAAACGCACCAATGGTCATCCAACGCGTGCGGGTGTTTCCAATGCGGGCGCGAAATCCTTTTTTTTTTTTTTTTTTTTTTTGTTTTTATTATTTTTTTTAACAAAAAATGCGGACGCGAAATCTTGGCTGTTCTGGGCTTCAGGCTGGCAGGCGCCCGTGGCCGCCCCGCGGCCGCCTCGCGCGTTGGCTCGCAACCGTGGGCCCTCGGCCGGTGGGCGCCCCGCGGCCGCCCCGTGCGCTGGCTGGCCTGCTTCGGGTCCTTGCCCTGAGGACTAACGGGTGGTGCCCTATGGCTGGTGCCCTATGACGCCTTCGAACGCGCTGCTCTTGCGCTGGTGCTCTATGGAGGGTGCCACTACGACCAGGAGCACTGCTGCTGCCACTGCTATTGCTACGAATGCTGCTAGATTGCAGCGCACACTGACTACACCACATGGGATGTCTCTGCACCGCAACAGCTTCACCACATGTTAGCTGCACCCTTGACATTGCGCCGCACCGTGTAGGCCTCAGTCTGTATATTGAACCATACCTAGGTAGCATCGACACGATGCTGTAACTCACTGGTTTCACCACGCAGAATGCACATCGAGAGTTCAATACTCTACTGTTCGGGGTCCGCTGCATCAAAATCAGGAAACTTGGAATTTCAGCTTGTCGTGACCTGATGGGTGAGATCAACTTGGGCTGCTGCGGACCCGCCTTTTGATTCCCCTCGCTCCCTCCTGACCCATCCCAGCTCCCTCCGGGCCGCCCCATCCACCCATTCGCTCCCTTCCTGCTCCTTGCTGCACCATGCCCCCTGGCCATTACCCCTTGTCTGCTAGACCCCTGGACCCTCAAGCCTGCGAGACGGACTCGAGCGTTGATCGACGACCGCGCGACGCACCATCCGTGAGATTCTCATGGCGCCGACGGTCAGCCCCCGAGGGCCCCGAGCAGCGCTGGGGGCAGCTGGATGACGGCAGAGAGTCGGCCAAACGCAAGGGTGACCCCAGGCAGGAGTGACTGAAGAGGCCCCAGAACACACAAATAAATACACACAAATAAAAAGATTCACCATATTTTCCTATATTTTCTGGGTTTCTGTCTTCCCCCCCACTTCCCATATTTTCCCATATTTTCTGGGAATCGCCGATTAATTGTGTCTGTGTGTTTTTTCCCCTCCTGACCTCTGGCGCGCGGCTTCAGGGGGGGCAGGCCCAAGCGCGCAAGCCGTGCAATCGAGAGCGGAGACCGGAGGGGGGTCCTTCGCGCAGCTGCTCTGGGGAGACCTGCAGGAGCCTCTCCGCGCCGTCGCGCACCACGAACTGCAAGAGCTGGGCGGAGAATCTGTCGTCCTCCCTGGGCTTCTCGGCCCCGCGGTCCAGGAACGACGCCAGCAGCAGTCGCCGGAGACAGCACTGAGCGAGATCTTGCAACTCGTAGGTGACGCCGACTTCGCGGCTCCTTCCGTGCTGCAGCGCCTTGTTCACCTCTACAGGGTCGGTGATGGTGCTGGCAGCATCGCTGAGGGCGTAGGCCATCACTGGCGCGCCAGCGGCGAGGCAACGCTCTGGACCCCCCAGCTGGCGCAGGAAGTTCCGGAGCAGCGCAGTGCGGCAGGGATGCCAAAGGTCCCTCCCGTCGGAAAAGCAAACCCAGGTAGTATCGGCTTTGGGCGCAAACTCCATCAACCTTCGTACCTGCGCGCTCTGGGGGGCCCGCTCCACCTGCTCCAACACTGTCGTCCTGCAGCGCACGGCTCGCGCCGGTCCGTCGCTATACGCTATGAATGGGGCTGCATTGTCAAAGCACTTCTGGAATTCAGCAAACAATTTCACGCACGATGAGCGCAGCTCGTCTCCTGCGGCATGCCAGCTCACAAGCGTATGCTCTGGTGGCGCTCGCCATTGCTTGCAGATGGACTGAATGCAGGCATGGAGCTGCGAATAGTGCAGCTCGCTCAAGACCTCAACAACTAGAAAAATGTGCAAACATGGAAGAGCCACGGCAGCGTCAGTCGTCTCAGCTGCCTGCTGAGAGGCCCACGCGCCTTCCGCGTCCAGCCGGCGGCCCGCGGCTGCCAGCGCGCGCAGGCCACCAGTGCCAGTGGGTGCCCGCTCTGCGGGGTCACAAGCATCCGCCGAGCCTTCTCGGGTCACCTGGCGTGTGAGGCTCCTCAACCCTCAAACGATCTTCCTTCAAAACGGGCCAGACGCACGGTGGCACCAGAGGGCCCCCAGACGGCCCAACGGCAACCGAGACGGCCCCAAAGACAGCCAAGCAGCGGACATAACGCTTGTTCGGCCGTGTCCCATGCGAAGCGGTGTGAATCAGTAACGTTAGGTGATTCTGGTGCAGAAGGCTTATTCTGGAAGCTGCAGTTTTGAGACTGGAGGCTGCAAACTATCTTGTGCACAGGCCAGTGCGCCCGCCGGCACTCGGTGGCGCAGTACAAGACCGCCGTGCAGCTGTTGCACTGCTCCTTCGGCTGCAAGCGGCCGCAAGCCGCGCACGCGTCCTCTGGCAACATCTTGGCGACGCAACGCCCCGCCTACCCCGCATCAACGGGAAGGAGCCCTGGGGAGGGGACGGCTGGGAGGGCTGGGTGGGTGGGAGGGGGAGTGCTAGAGCTTGAGCCAGGCTGCAGCCCCCCACGTGCTTCTCTCTTCTCCAGATTGGGGCATTGACTTCACATCCGCAGGGAAAACGGGCTGCGCGGCGGAGGCGGGCCGAAACTGGTTGGAGCCAGGGGAACCCGCGGCAGAGTTGTTGTGCTCGCCCTGGAAAGCTCGCACGCGCAGCCTGGAAGTGAGCGTCCTCGTGCATGAGGCGCCTGCCACTTGGGTACTGCGTAGCTAGCGAAATTGCAATCGGACTGCTCATCGAGATGTAATAATCCAACTGCAATCGGAATGCAAAGCACAGGGCACATCGAAATGTAATTCCAATTGCAATCAATGTAGCGTTTGCAGGCGTGGACCCCGAACAGTGAGTGACTGCACCCTCAGTGTGCAAGCAATGTGGTGCTAGCTATGTTGTGCAGGCTATGCGTGCTGCAAGCAATGCTGTGCAATGTGTGTGCGTGTGTGCGCGTGTGAATGTGTGTGTGTGTGTGCGTGTGTATGTGTGCGTGTGTGCGTGGTGCAAGCTATGTGGTGTGGGCAATGTGGTACACGCGATGTTGTGCGAGCTGTGCGTCGTGCAAGCTACGCGGTGTCAGTCATGTGGCAACAGCTATGTGGTGCCACCTGTGCGATGCGAGCCATGTGGTATGAGCACATGGGTGTACGCCATGCGCTGTAAGCCATGCCATGCAAGCAGCACGAGGCGCCCACGAGGCCCCCACGGCCGCCCACCGGGCGAACCCTCGGCATACCCAGGCAGCGCAAAGGGCATCCACGAGGCGCCCACGTCCGCCCACCGGGCGAAGCCTCGGCAGACCCAGGCGGCGCAGAAGGCGATCACGAGGCGTCCACGGCCGCTCACCAGGAGACACCCTCGGCGGACCCAGCGAGCCCACGAGAGGCCCACACCGGCGCCCGCGGCCTCCCGCCAGGAGAAAACCTCGGCAGACCCTGCTGGCGCATTGGCGCCCACGAGGAGCCCACTGCCGCCCACAAGGCGAAGGCCCGGCGGACGCAGCCAACGCAAGGGACGCCCACGAGGCGTCCACGGCCGCCCACCAGGCGACACCTCGACGGACCCATACAGCGGACGGAGCGTCCACGGCCGCCTGACAGGCGAACACCCCGGCAGACCCAGGCAGCGCGCGGGACGCCGATGAGGCGCCCACCGGGCAAAACTCTGGCAGAACCAGCCAGCGCACGAGGCGCCCGCCGGAGGCGCCCACCAGGCAAAACATCGGTAGAGCCAGCCAGCGCACGAGGCGCCCGCGAGGCGCACACGAGGCGCCCACTGCCGCCCACCAGGCGAGACCTCGGCAGACCCATCCAAAATTACAATGGGAAGAATAAGAACCCCTACGTGCAAGCACTTTTGTGGAACATATCGACATGCACCATGAAATCCAAAACGACATGCGATCGAACATTGAATCGACACACAACCTCCGTATCACGGGGAAACCCACAATACACCTATCGACAACCCAAGAATCAATCCACGGGGTACCCACCAGACAACACGGAACAACCATGGGACACCTCACCGGAGAACCCAGGGGACAACCACCGGAGAATCCACGGGACAACCAAGGGATCACCTCCGGACAACCTACAGGACTACCACGGGAAAACAATGGGACAACAGCGCGGATCGCCGCGAGACGTGGGACCAACACTATTTTGTCCGACATGGCCGAAACTATGGGTGGTACATCACTGCGCTGGCGAAGGGGTATTAGTGGGTTGCACAAAACGCGAATTGGGCCGCCATGCACGGCGGAAAGAGGAGGACGCCTGGCGCGGGCAGGAGGGAGAAGGAAGCCGGGCCCGCTAGCGGGGCAGGCGGCGGCGGGGGGGGGCGCCGGGGGCGGAGGCCAGCGGCGGGGAGGCAGGGAAGACGTTCCGGAGGTGTCCTGGGGTGTGCTGAAGAATCCTGCGGTGATCCCCGGGCTTGCAAACACACGCGACATGCATATTCGGGCCCCCCTGGCCTGCACAATAATTACTCTGCTTCGAGCGACCCCCGCCCGAGAACGCCAGGCGGATATCCAGGGCGCACGGGGCCCCTCGGGGCCTGGCGGCCGCGATATGCAGTCGCCTTTCATCGAAGACGCGAGGCGGGATACCCTGGGAGCACCGGGACCCCTGAGGCCTAGCGGCCGATGTATGCGGGGTAGGCGGGGCAGGTCGGGGGATCTTTTCCCGAGATCTCTAAATCTACCAACCCCAACTTGCCGGTTGGCCAACAACAGGCCCCCACCCTGGCCCCACAACGCGTGCAAACAAGCATACGCAAGAGTGAGCGTTAGCAAGACCATGCACGTGAAGTTCTTCGCTGAAAAGCGGGGGGGGGGAAACACTTATCGCACGCATCTGCATATCCCCTGGCTTGCAAACCTCAAGCAACATCCACAAGCCCCTCCCTGGCCTATGTTAACCAAGTGGCACGTGCATGTGATGACCCCCTGGCCCTACATGCGAGCAGCAATTTATATCAGGGCCTCCCCTGGCTAGCAATGCATGCGCAACAGCACACGCAACGTGCCAAATGCATGTGAAGTGCCCATGGCCTAAATGAAAGCGCACCATGCTCAGATGCGCAAATACCGTACCACATACTGTGAGACACCCCATGGCCTGCGTAAGAAAACACGACAAATGCGCGTGTCCATGTGTTACGTAAAGAAGCCGTCAATTGCTGGACCTCCTGGAATCTTCTCGACAAGAAACACGACCCCCTCGAAAGGTCACATACGGGAACCTTCGGAGTGGTGCTCTTCATAACGTCAAGGCGGCGGGAGGTGCTGCGCCGTGAGGCGTCCAAGATCCCTCAAGCCAACGTTTCATTCTCGAAGCGCATCTCGGGTCGCGGTGGGCCGCCCGAGGTGCCGAACGCAGTGGCCTGGAGGCCTCACCGAGCTGGAGGTGCCAGCAAGTGCCCCCAGCCTTCGCGGAGCCACCGGCACCAGCAATATGGTACATGAGCGGTCTGCCTGCACACGGCGCGCAGCCCGACAGCTCAGCCCCTCGCGGGGCGGCTGCCCCTGGCCCCGTCGATGCACAGGCCGTGGCCTGGCCCGCAGAACTGCAGGGCGCCCGGCTACGGCACGGCAGGCGGGCCCACCGACTCCGGCGGCAGCGTCGCGGGAGCGGCGCCAGACCGAGCTGCCCCGGGGGGCGCGGTGCGGGGCGGCAGGGTCACGCCAGCGGGAGCCCAGCCTGACGCCCGGTTGTTGGCTGGCTGGGGCGCTGGCGCCGGCGCCGGCGGCGGGTCGATGCCCCTCGCGGCAGCAGCAAGGGAGAGCGCGGCCGCCGCCTTCCTGCCAGGCCGCGCCCGGCCGCCACCGCCCCTGGCCTCTGGGAGTCCTGGCGCCCCGCCTGCCGTCACCCCGCCCGTGCCGAGACCGCCGCCAGGGGGCGCGGCGGCTGGCATCTGGGCCGCAGCAAGGGGCGGCCTGGCAGCGCCCGGGAGCGAGGCTGCAGGGCCGTCGGCTGGCTCTCTGCGCAGGGGGGGCCCGGCCAAGAGCCGCTCGCGGCAGGTGCCTGCCAGCTTCTCGCCGTTCGACGACTGCGGCCCCTCGTGGTGCCACTGAGAGGAAGGGTCGGGAGTGCGCCACTCTGAGAAAGGGTCAGACCTGCCATAGTCCACGAGCTCCTGCGTCCTGGCGGCGCGCCACAAGAGGAATGGGTCGAGCAGGCGGCGATGATCCGACACAGGCTTCATCTTGCTGCCGATCGGGGGGCCTGGCCGAGCAGCACCAATCGCGCTCTCGAGGTAGGCTGCCTGATGCGTAGACTCGAACCAGCCTGCTGTCGCGGGGCCTGTGCGGGCCCCGCGCGGAGTGAGGCCAGGGAACTCCGGGAGCGGGGTCAGACCTCGCAAGGCTGGCTCGGCGTCGGCGCCCGCTGAGATGTCCAAGCGCCCTGCAGCAGGCGCGGCCACCTCGGTCCACGCCCCGACGCCCACGACGTCCGTGTCGGCCGCGACTTCTGAAGGATGGCGGGCGGGCGCCCACTCGAGGGTGGAGGGCATACCCATGTCGATTACCTGCTTCTGCACAGGCGTTTCTGAACCTTCCACGCACTGCTCTGGGCCGCAGATCTGGCTCGCACCCATCTTCGATGCTTCAGCGAGCTGTCGGGCACCATGCGAGGGAGACAGCACTTGCGGCTGTCGCTTAGACGCTTGAACCGAATTAGCTAGCCAGATCTTCATAACAGTTACCGCGCAACACATGCAAAGGAACCTAGCTGATGCAATCCCTGCGCGTCTCACAGTGCCCACACGTGCAGCCAGCTCGCAGATACGCGCACACCTGGGCAAGTGTGGGTCGCCATTCTCACTATGCGCTCTGGTCCCGGGTGGAACAGCGTGGACATGAAACCATGCGGGTGCCGACATGGGATGGCCGACTGCGACGCACAGATCCCGTTCCTCAATGAGCACAACGAACCGCTCAGCGTAAGCACTGCGTAATACACAGGGCGCTGAGCGGGAACACTGGGGCACCGAGATGCGAACCATAAGGCACCGACCGGGAACGGCCGACCACGACACGCAGGCCATAGATCACCGTTCGTGAACCATTGGGCACCGACCGCGGCACGCATGCCATGACGGCCCGAAGCGAGAACCATAGGTCACCAGCCGGGAACGATCGACTGCGACATACAGACCGAATTCCTCAGAGAACGCCTGGGAACCGTTAAGTGCAAACACTGGTTGGAAAATGACGGCCAGCGTCGACCTCAGGCAGCAGGTTCTTGTTCTCATGACGTGCAAGCTGGGAGAGGCATGCGCACGGTTGATAGCATCATGAGACTTTGGGTAGGTCACCAGCCACCAGGGCGACAACAGAAATGGTAGCAACTTGGGCATCATAGGGCCCAGCCGTAGGGCACCAATGCCGGAACCAGAAGTCGCGACGACTACACCCTGCGAAATGCTTAAGAAATCATGGGTTAAGAAATTCATAGTCTCAGAAACCCAACAGTTCTATTAAAATCTTGGGATTTACATTGAAACATTAAGAATAATCGAGACTCTGGTCGAAATCTTAAGTTTTCTTAAGCATCGCCTAAGGTGTACGGCATCATAGGCCACCACACATAGTGCATTGGCCATAGGGTGTCAAGAGAAGTCGTGACAACTGAGGCGTCATAGGGCACCAGCCATCGGGCAACAGCGCAGGGGCACCAAGACAGGAACCACACATCGCGACAACGGGGCTTCATACATGACATCCGCCACGTGGCACCACGTGGCACCAGCAATCGGGCACCAAGACAGGAACGGGAAATCGCGACGGCAGGGGCACCATACTGCACCAGCCATAGGGCATCAGCCATAGGACACAGTGGCGAGAGCAATGACGCATCGGTGGGCACCACCTACAGGGCCCCAGCCATGGGACACCAGGGAGAGGATCATCATTCGCAACAACAGGGGCATCATAGGCATCAGCAATCTGGCTTCAGCCATAGGGCACCATGACGAGAACAAGAAATCACAACAATTGGCGCATCAGTGGGCACCACCCCCAGGGCACCATTCAGAGGGCATCAAGAATCGGAGGTGAGGGGGTGAAATCGAAATGGCACGGAGAAGAGCTCCCGTACCGGGAAATCGGTTTCGGTTTCGTGTTCGTGCGTGCCGTGCGTGCAAACGAGGCGAAGCTGCGCGGGCGGGCGAAAAGAAAGTCTCCTCCGGCTGAGGCGCGGCCGGACCAAATGTTTCCTCTCCGGGGGCAGGTGCCGCGCGGTGTCCCGCCGGTGTCCCGCCTCCAGCTGAGGCGCGGCCGGACCAAATGTTTCCTCTCCAGGGGCCGGTGCCGCGCGGTGTCCCGCCGGAGTCCCGCCGGTGTCCCGTCGGTGTCCCGATGATGATGATGATGATGATGATGATGATGATGATGATGATGGTGGTGGTAATGATGATGATTCTGATGATGATTCTGATGGTGTCGATGATGATGATGATGATGGTGGTGATGATGATGGTGTCCCGATGATGATGATGGTGATGATGATGATGCTGACGATGTTGATGATGATGATGGCCATAGTGGTGATGATGATGGTGTCCCGATGATGATGATGTTGATGATGCTGATGTTGCTGATGATGATGATGATGATGATGATGATGATGATGATGCTGATGTTGCTGATGATGATGCTGATGGTGTCCCGATGATGATGCTGATGACGTTGATGATGATGATGTTGATGATGTTGAGATGGTGACATGATGATGCTGATGCTGATGGTGAAGATGATGGTGTACGGATGATGGTGGTGATGATGAGATTGATGACGATGATGATGTTGGTGGTGATGATGATGGTGTCCCGATGATGATGTTGATGATGATGATGACGATGATGGCGTCCCGGTGATGATGATGATGATGTTAATGATGCGGATGATGATGAGGTGATGATGATGATTCTGATGATGGTGGCCCGATGATGATGATTCTGCTGATGTTGATGATGATGGTAATGAAGATGAGGATGAAGGTGCCCACATGATGATGGTGATGGTGAGGCTGATGCTGATGGTGTTGATGACGGTGATGGTAATGATGATGATGTCCCGATGATGATGATGATTGTGATGATGACGGTGACGATGATGATGATGGTGCCCGGATGATGACGCTTTTGATGATGGTGTTGCTGCTGATGATGGTGTCCCGGTGATGATGTTGATGATGTTGTTCATGATGATGAAATGTTGATGATGATGGTGGTGTTCTGATGCTGGTGATGATGGTGTCCCGATGATGATGATGTTGATGATGATGATGATGATGATGGTGACGATGATGGTGTCCCGATGATGATGGTAATGATGCTGATGCTGCTGTTGATGGTGATGAGGTTATGATGAGGGTGTCCCGATGATGATGGTGCGGATGACGTTGATGACGATGATGTTGATGATGATGATGACGTTGAATGTGAGATCGATTGTGATATCGATAGTGGGATCGATCGTAAGAACGTATGTGAAATCGATTGTGCGATCGATAGTGGGATCGAGTGTGAGATGGATAGTCAGACCGATTGTGAGATCGATCGACTGAAATAGGTCGAGTGATACCGATTGTGTGATCTATCGAGCGAGATCGATCGAGCGAGACCGATAGTGAGATCGATAGTGAGATCGGTAGTGAGACCGATCGAGTGAGACGTTGGTTCCTCCCCCCCCGAACCTCCTTATCACCCGACGGGTGGTCGTATAGGTAGGACGATAATTCGCCACAGCTTGTGTAGCCATCGCGCACCAGCCAGAGGGCACCATCCTGCGCAAGAAAGACCACCTTGGTGCAAACACTGCCGGGGGGACTTCTGCTTTCTCCTCGCAGCAACCACGAATGACTGCAGATGGGGGTGCCAATGCACATGCACCAGGCAAACCAGGAGACAGGCCAAGGCCCTTAGGTAACTTCTGCCTGCAGAGCAAAAGACTAAATGGCGGTGGCGGCTGGTTGCTGCGAGCTGGTCTAGAGTCTGGGTCGGCGGTCGTTGCTGTGCTGCTTCCCGTCGAATCTTGGCGCGCTCCTCCCAAGTCATTGGCGGTTTCCGTTCCATGCTGTCCACCGTGACTTGTGTGATGCGCTGTCGTGCCAAGTTGTCCACTGCCAGTACCCACTCGTAGCATCCAAGGTGCGCTGCTGGTTGTGCGCGCTCGTCGGCGGCTCGATCCGCTCGTAGGTTTGGTTCTCCGTTCCCGATCCATGCCCGTCCAGGTACTTCACATTGTCTTGCATTCCAAGTGGCACTGCATATGTCGTATCGTGATGCTGGTGGCGCTGTCACCTCGTTGTATGATGGCCTCGTTCATCAGCTTCCATTTGTCTCCATTGCCTCCGTTGAATTTCTTGGCGCAATGTCGTGCTCTCTTTCATCCGCAGCGTATTGCAGCTGAGTCGGTCCAAAATACCAGTGGTCTTCGAGAATTCTGGAGTAAGCTCAGTCGTGCCCACATGTCCCCTCGGTTGTCGGTCTGCCTCGGCCCTCGTAGTGGTCCCCGTGCTGCCGCTCGCACTTCTGTCCCTTGCGTGCATGCCCGTCCCCATCCGCACCTTCGGTGCCGTAGGTCGCTGGACATCGCTCCTCCGCTGCCGTCGCCGAAGACGTGTAGTGGTGCTGCACGGGTGGTGAGTAGTCCGCGCCGTGCGTCGTCTTTTCTGGTGTCGGAAGGCTCGGCTGCGCAAGGTGGTGGGCACGTCGTGGGCTTGAGCGTGGTCCCCCGGAGCCAAAAGGCTGCACTGGTTGCCGAGCCTTCCTTCGCTCGCTCCTTGAGGTGGTCCGTGAACCCCAAACGACGACCCTGTGTACACCCTGCGAAATGCTTAAGAAATCATGGGTTAAGAAATTCATAGTCTCAGAATTTTAATGAAAACCCAGAATTTCTATCAAAATCTTGGGATTTACATTGAAACAATAAGAATAATCGAGACCCTGGCCGAAAACTTAGGTTTTCTTAACCATCGCCCAAGGTGTAACCAACATCTGCGATGCAACCTATGGAATGGGGAACCTTGACCGACCAACCACGAGACGCGCTACATGGCGCCGATCATACACCCTGTGAAATGCTTAAGAAATCATGGGTTAAGAAATTCATAGTCTCAGAATTTAATCAAAACACCAGAATGTCTATCAAAAGCTTAGGAATTAAATTGAAACATTAAGAATAATCGAGACCCTGGCCGAAAACTTAGGTTTTCTTAACCATCGCCCAAGGTGTAACCAACATCTGCGATGCAGTCTATGGAATGGGGAACCTTGACCGACCAACCACTAGGCGGCGGGCGAGGGGGGGAAATGAGAAGGAGAAGGCCTTCTCAGAAGGCGGCGGGACTTCTCAGAAGCCCTCGCGCCTTCTGATAAGTTTTTTCTGTCTTCGGGGAAGGCTCAGGAAACTTCTCAGAAGGCCGCGGGACTTCCGAGACTTCTGAGAAGGCCCGCCCCTTCTCAATTCCCCCCCTCGCTCGCCGCCGAACCACAAGACGCGCTACATGGCGCCGCTCATACGGCACCGACCGTTGGGCCCCCGACCGGGAGCGGCCACCTGCGGCACACATGGGGATCATAGGATACCGCGCACGGGGCACCGACAAGGGGGCACAGACAAGGCACGGCCGACTGCGGCCTTGAAGGCCAACCAAAGTCAGGGGGACGTAAGACCTAGGTACAGGGGACTCGGAAATCCCCGACGAGGTCGTCAAAAAAATGACGAGGCCGAGCCTGCATTTTGACGAGGGCTCCCGCTGCAGACATCCCACGAAACTCCTCCTCGTCAAAATCCGAGGCGCGGTCGTCAAAAAACGATGGCGAACCCGAGTCCTGGCAAACCCGGGTCTTACGCTCCCCCGACAAAGGGCACCAACGCGTCGGAAACTAAAGGGGAGATCATGTGGAACCATCTGGCACAAGCGCATAAGAAACCAGCCACCAGGCACTGACCCGACTGCGACCCCGTGGGCCAACCAGAAGGCGGCACCAACCAAACGGTGTAGACCGGGAACGGCCAACTGCGACCCCGCGGGCCAACCAGAAGGTACCAATGAATAGGGCACCATTCATAGGGCACCGACCAGGAACAGCTGACGACCCCGCGGCCAACCATCAGGCACCAACGCATAGGGCACCAGCGCATAAAGGGCACCGACGGGGAACGGCCGCATGCGATCCCGCAGGCCAGCCATAAGACACCAACCACATGGCGCCGACCGGTAACGGCTGACTGCGACCTCGCGGGCCAACCATTGGGCACCACCACATAGAATCTCAGCCAGAAAGCGTGAACGGTCGAATGCGACCTTGCAGGATAGGAATCCCCTGGGTGCAAGCACTGCGTGGAGAATAGTTCAGACGATTCCGGGACTTATGGTAGTCTTTACACATGGTTCTGCATGGTGGTCGCGAGTGGCGGCACGAGAGTGCGATCACTGAGATGGAGGTCGTCCCCACTTCAGCTGCGATGCTGCATTCACAATAGCGCTATGGGCAATGCTTTTACATACCACGTGCATAGGCAATGACACGATGCACCATGATCCAGGGAACCGCGTCAATTCACACTCATAAGCAGCACGTGCAACCGCACGCGCGCTTCCATGCACACAATACATTGAATGCACAGGGCACATGCCGTACCCGCAACCCCAGCGTGACAAAGCTTGCCAAAACCTTCCACCAAGAAAACAACCTGCAAAGCAGAGTGCTCCGACTCGCGCACATAATGCATGCAGAAGTGCGGGCACATGCAAGAAAAACATCGCATTCGAGCGTGGCGCAGCTGGGCGCACTCTGCATTGATCGTCTCGCCGCATCTTGCAATCACCTGCGGTGTCGCAACTCCTGTGCTGTAGCGGTAAGCTTCTCTACACTCTTGGCATCATCGTGACGGCTGCACGCGCTTACTCATTGAGAGCTGCGCCAATCAACTCCCATTGCCTACTTTCAAACATCCCCTCAACCCTCCATTTGCTTTACCATCTGCTGTGCTCCGTCACTAATTTTCGGTCAACGCACAATCGCGATGACCATTCTGGAAACGGTCACCCGCTACGCTCACGAGTGCCTGCCTGCAAACCGGGGGAACACTGCGTTGGCGCCAGCGCAGGGCATCGGGGCTCGCATATATCTAACTGAAGGCACTGGTCAAGTGGAACAACGGCCAATAACGCAAGGGTTGATCCGCTTGCGAGTGAGAGCTCCAGGCGAAGGTCGCAAGGGGGTACTCGCTCCTGGTGTCAACTGTCGGCGCCCTGCCCTGCCCTAGCAATGCCTTCCCTCAGCCCGCATGTCGCCGCTGCAATGTGCTGGCGATTCATGGACGGCTCGACCTCGCAGCGGGAGCGCTTTAGTTGGTGAGGCAGGATAGGCACAAAGACAATTCGTAAATGGAGGTGAAACTGACCGGATAAGAATATCAAGCCATCCGCCGGACACACACACAGTCCGACCTGTACAAAGGCTCTGTTTGATAGTGCAGGTAGCAGGCCCTGCCTGCCTCCAAAGCTGGAAACAACACAAGACGATCTCTGTCGGCAGCAGCAGAGCTGTGCCGCGGGCTAGACTGATACCCCTTCCCGACCATGCCTTGTCCAGCGCATTCTTCTCCCAGGGCCGCGTCCATTTCCCATAACACGATCGCATGGCGTTGCTCATTGCATGTGCGCAGCACGTGTCCGAAGGGAACTGTTTGCCAACTCCGATCACATGAAGGTCTTCCAATCTCGATTTCCGCACGCGTCCTTCTCCTGCCCGGCAACCGCTTCCTCCTTCTGCTCGTCCCTCACTTGTCCCATGTGAACAATACCTGGCGAGACGGGTGCGCTGCAAATCAGAAATCGGAGGGTGGGGGGTGAGACCGAAATGAAACAGAGCCGCCCAACCTGGAAATAGATTTTGGTTTCGATTCCTGTCGTGCGTGGCGAACCTGCGCGAAATCCTGCACTTTCTAAGCCCGAGACATGCCCTGTTCCCCGCACGACAGGGCGTGCGCTGGGTTGTCCCGCGATTATCCCGCAATTGTCCCGCGGTTGTCCCGACGGTTGTCCTGCGGGTTGTCCCGGTGCTTGTCCCGATGGTTGTCTTGCTGGTTGTCCCGTTGGTTGTCCCGATGGTTGTCCCAATGGTTGATCCAAGACGGCTGTCCCAATGGTTGTTCCAATGGTTGTCCCAATGGTTGATCCACTTGTTGCCACGATGGTTCACCCAATGGTTGTCCCGATAGTTTTCCCGATGGTTGTCCCGTGGTTGTCCCAATGTTTGTCCCAATGGCTGCCCTGATGGCTGTCCCGATGGTTACCCCGATGGTTTGTCCGCGATTGTCCATGGCTGAACTGCGGTTCCCGTGGTTGCCTCAATGGTTGTCCCGTGTTTGTCCTGCGGTTGTTTCGTGGCTGTCCTATATTTGCTTGGTGTTCGTGCCGTGGGTGTTCCGTGAATGTGCCGTGGTTGTTTCGTGGTTGACCCGTGGTTGTTTCGCAGTTGTCTCGCGATTGTCGCGTGGCTGTTTCGCGGTTGCTCCTCGGTTGTCTCATGGTTGTCCCATGGTTGTCCTGTGGTTGTCCCGCAATTGTCCCGAACTCCTTCCGCGGTTGTCCCGTGGTTGTCTTGTGGTTCAACCGCGATTGTCCCGTGGTTGACCCGTGCTTGTCCCATGGTTGTCTTGTGCTTGTCCTGTGGTTGTCACGCGGATGTCCCGACATTCGTCCGTGGTTGTTCCGTGGTTGTCCCGCGGTTGTCCTGTGGTTGTCCTCTGGTTGTCCTGTGGTTGTCCTGTGTTTGTCCAGCGGTTTTCTTGACGTTGTTCCGACGTTGTCCCGCGGTTGTCCCGTGGTTGTCCCGTGGCTGTCCCGCGGTTGTCCCGTGGTTCTGCCGTGGTCGTCCCGTGGTTGCCGTGGTTGTCCTGTGGCTGTCCCGTGGTCGTTCTGTGGTTGCGCCGTGGTTGTCCTGCGGTGTCCTGTGGTTGCTTGGTGTTTCGTGGTTGCCCCGTGGTTGCTGTGTTTGTCCTGTGGTTGTCCTGTGAATGTCCAATGATCGTCCCGTGGTTGTCCCGAATCGGTTTGTTCTGTGGTTGTCACGTGGTTGTCCCGTGGTTGTCCCGTGGCTGTCCCGTGGTTGTCCCGCGGTTCTGCCGTGGCCGTGCCGTGATTGCTAGGTTTTTGTCATGTCGTTATCCCGTGGTTGTCCCGTGATTGCCTCGTGGTTGGTTGTCCCGTGATTGTCTCGTGGTTAGCCTTGGCCCATGGCTTTCTCGCGGCTGTGCAATGGTTGTCGCGTGGCTGTTTCGCGGTTGCTCCTCGGTTGTCTCGTGGTTGTCCCATGGTTGTTCCTGTGGTCGTCCCGTGAATTCCCCGTGGTTCTCCAATGGTTATGCAGTGGTTCCGCAATGGTTAACTGTCCCGTTGTTGGCCCGTGGTTGTCCCGTGGTTGTCCCGTGGTTGATATGTGGTTGCCCTTGCTGTGGTTGTCCCGCGGATGTCCCAACATTAATCCGTGATTGGTCTGTGGTTGTCCCAAAATTGTCCTGTGGTTGTCCTGTGGTTGTCCACTGGTTGTCCTGAGGTTGTCCCGTGGTTGTCCCGTGGTTGTCCTGTGTTTGCCCTGCGGTTTTCCTGACAATGTTCCGACGTTGTTCCGCGGTTGTCCCGTGATTGTCCTGTGGCTGTCCCGTGGTTGTTCTGTGGTTGTGTTGTGTTCCTGTGGTTGTCCCGCGGTTGTCCCGTACTTGTCCTGTGTTTGTCAGACGACGTAGCGAAACTAGTATCCAGTGGTACCAATACGTGGGTCGTAACATTAGTAGAAAATAATGATGAGGAGATCGATGTGTGCACGTGTGCGTATTCTATATTCACACATGTTTGTATATGAATGACTCAACCGATGCGTAGTCTGATGCGTGTACCAATGTATGTACACCTGGAATACACATGTAAACACACACGCCTATATATATATATATATATATGGATTCTCCCTGGCGGCTTCACGCTTACCCAGAGCTCACCTTAGGAGCGAGGGCGGGCGGAATGGTGGTAGCCATAACGAAACACTTCTTCTGATCGCACGGACGCGCACTCGCATGCGCGTTCTGTTCTGTAGCAGTCCTGTCGCAGGCAACATCACATGATACCGTGATGCAATCGTGATACTCACACTGAGGCCGGAGAGTCTTCACTCCCGGAAGAAACACGCCGAAAGCAAAAGCCGACCTGCAGCTCTGCTGACAGCGTCTAGGAAAATAAATGGTGGGTGGCAGGGGGTGGTCTGCGGCGCGCTTGAGCATATGTATGCGGATGCAAGCGCACGGGGCGCTTCACGCCTCTCTCGGAAAACACATGTCACAGAAAAACAATATCCCTAGAGGCTTCACGCTTACCCAGAGCACACCGTAGGAGCGAGGGCGGGCATTGTGACGGTTGGTAGCCACAACGACGCACTTCGTCTGATCGCGCGGACGCGCACTCGCATGCGCGTTCAGTTCTGTAGCACTCCTGTCACAGGGAACAAATCGCGATGAAATCGTGATACTCACACTGCGGCCGAAGAGTCTTCACTCCCAGATCTGCCCAAATGGCAACTGGCACAGCCGGCTTCAGCGAGTCCGAAGGGATTGCGGTAACCTCGAAGGAAAAACCTTTCTGCTTCAGAAGCTCTGCTCTGCTGTTCTGTGGACATCTTATGCACTTGACGAAGGATCTTCCCATGCTTCAAATCTCCCACCACGCTCTGGGCGTGCGCCCATTGGCCACGCTTCTGGATGTGTTCAAGCGTGGCTGCACCTGCGCACGTCATAGGAGGCCCCCGCGTGCCTAACTCCGCGGGGCGAGACTTCTACATCTGCGAGCCCCAAGTCGAAGGACGCACGACGGAACAGAGACTCATACTTTGAGGGGGTCGAATCAAACATGTAGGGGGCCTAGCGGGCCGCACGGTACCAGAGACCAAGTGCCTCCGCCACCCAAGGCCGCTGCAGCTAACGGACCACCGCTGTGCCGTCGACCACTCCAGCCTTGGTCGGTGCAGCGTGCTCGGCCTCGCCGAGAAGCAGCGCCCGGGCCCGTGCGCAGCGGCGCCCAGCCCGGGGCGCAGGTGGCAGCACCGACGACAGCAGCAGCGACGCGGCCTCGTCCGGCCTCAAGTAGTAGTCGAACTGCAGGGCTAGACACACCGCGACGCCCGCCAGGCCCTTCTCCAGGCAGTGCAGGCCTAGCATACAGACGACGCAGAAGGGAATCGGGTCGCGCACCCGCTGCGGGGCTCGAGTGGCCCAGCCGCGGAGGGCTCGCGACGCCTTCGGGAACAGGTGAGCCTTGTTGCAGTCCAGGTGCGTGTTGAAGTGAATGTAGCCGTAGAGGACGTCCCGCCTCTCCGGGGGGGCAGAGCCGTCGAAGTACAGGTCCGTGAAGTAGTGCTCCATCGCCGAGTCTGTCGAGCTGAGGTGGCCGAGGTCGTGGCCCTCCAACTTGGCCCAGCCCTCGAACCTGATCGGCGCCTCCGAGCGGAGGCGCTTCGTGGAATCGGTGACCGTCCCGAGCCGCAGGAAGCTCTCACGCGCGGCCGGCGGCGCGCGCCCCCTCCGCGCGGCCGCCAGACGAACCTTCTCCGCGCCGACAGCCGCGCAGCCTGCCTGCCGCTGGGCGGGCTTCAGGTCCGCCTGGATGACCCCGCGCGCCGCCGAACTGGTCGGCGCGTCGCGCGAGGTGCCGTTGGCCGCGGTCTTCGGCGCCAAGGCCGCAGTGAGTTTCACCGAGTTGCGCTGCAGCACCATGCGCCCGCGGCACCAGGGCCTCCAGCTCCGAGTCCCACTCGAGGGAGAGCGGCCCAGAGTCGCCGAAGGCCTCGGGAGGCGCGGCGGAGCAAAGCGCGGCAGCCCACTCCCGACAGAGGGCGGGCGCGTGGGCACCTGCCTCGAGCCCGCTCTGCAGAGGCTCGCGGCGGCGAGTCCCATCGCATCTTCTCCCCAGTGCGTCCAGACAGGTGGCATTGGTGAAGAGGGCGGTCGGCTTGCGAACTTTCTCACCGAACCCGCAAATATCAAACGAGACATAGCGGGCGTCTGGCAAACTGGCAAGGACAGCAAGTGGCTCAAAACGAAACAGCTTCGAGCTCGACGGGTCCTCTAATGACCACAGGACCCCACAGCGGTCGCACTCGTGAAGAGGGCCATGTCGACTGAGATCGCCTCCAACCTCCTGGCCCGCCCTGCGTTAGAAGGCGCGGAGCGAGCGACTGACCAGGTGGCGCATGCTGTCCCCAGGTGTGCGCACCAGAGCTTCCCACTCCGAATCCAACGCAGCACAGCGCGCTGCGTCGAGCGCCGCGACAGGTCGCAGCGGGCGGGCCGCTCGGCGCCCGGCAGCGCCCGCAGCCCTAGGCGCCCGACAGCCTCGCCGAGCCGGGCCGCTTTGGCAAAGAGCTCCAGCATGGCCTGGGCCGGCTGAGGCGCGCCGTGATGTCGGCCCCCCCCCAGACGGCGGCCTCCGCCCGGACGTCCAGCCACGGGAGCTCCGCCCTCCAGCCTCCTGGGCACCAACGCTCGCGGGACCCAGAGCCTCCAGGATCCTTCCGCGTGGTTGCGGTCTGCGCGGATGTGCCGGGCGCGCCGGGCCACGGCGCCGGCGACCTGGCGCGCGGCCGCCCGACGGCACAGCGCATTGAGCGCCCAGCTCGAGGGCCGTCCGCGGTCGAACACCACGGCGGACACAAGGTTGTCCGACAGGGTGAGCAGCCGGCGGTGAAAGCCTCGTCGTGTCCGTAGGCTGCGACGGAGACCCATGAGGCACACCCTGGCCTCCTTGATGTTGATGTGCCCCTGCTTCCAGTGCCAGAAGCCCTCCGCCAGCGTCTGCCAGCGCCGCCAATTGCCCCAGCGAGCGCCGACCACGGGGATGGCCTCGAAACCTTCCACCTCCTCGCGCGGCCCAGCTCCACGAGCCCTGCGCCGACTCCTTGGCTGCCGGCCCTCCTGGCCCGCCGCGGTCTCGGCGTCCTTGGTCGCCCCGGCGGCCCAGTGGGCCAGGCGGGTGCGAGCTCCCAGCGGCTCCCAGGCAGCCTTCCCGACCGCGTGCGGGTCGCCGGACACCTCCTCCTGCTCGGGGCCCCCTCCGTCGAAGTGGAACCCGTGGGCCGCCCCCGGCGCCCGCGCGGCGGGGCGCGGCGCTGGCGGGGGCGGAGGCGCGGCCTTGAATCTCCAGCGCCCCCGCCACCCGACGTCCCCCAGCAGCTCGTCGCCCGCGCCCCCGGTCTCCATGGGCGCGTGCCCGTGGCCCGACGAGTCGCCGAGGTAGACCGAGGGGTTGAACGGCGCGTCCAGCTCGACCTCACAGGCGAAGACCAGGTTAGACATGAGCCGGAGCTCCCGTCGCACGCCTCGCCAGAGGCGCCCTGGCCTCTCCCCCGCGGGCTGCGACGACGGCGCAGCACTGCGACGGGACCGACAGGAGCGGCTGGCAGAGCCCGCTGCGCGGCCCAGCCAGATCTCGAGCTGCCAGCCCGCGACGACGCGCCGCCGCAGGAGGGCCACCGTCGCCAGCTTGAACCGCCATAGCCTGGCAGCCCGATGTCGCAGGCGTCGGCCCGGCCCGTCAGACTGCGGCCCAAGCGCTTCGAGGCGCGGGCTGCGCGGGATCACGTCGCGGAGGTCGAGGCCGAAGGCAGCGCGCTGCGCTCTGAAGTCGCGGCGCGCCAGCTCCGCGTCTGGGGCGCTGAGGCCGAGGCCCGTGCGATTGCCCGCGTAGACGGCGCCAGCGGGTCGCCCCGGGGCCAGCCGAGGGACAGGGGCCCGCTCGAAGCAGACCGGCCCAGCCGTCGGCTGCCGCGGCCGCGGCGCGGGAGGCCACCGCTTCGCTGCAGAAGTAGAGCGCCCAGGACCAGCTCATGGGCATCGCGCCAATGCAGAGGTAGAAGCGCTCGTGCTTGCCCAGCTCCACGTCCAAGCCCAGCTCAGGGTCGAACACCGAGGTGATGCCAAAACTCCCCTTGTTGAACGACTCGTCGATCCCGAACCAGTCGGCCACCTCGACGATGCTGAACAGGTAGAAGCCGTCGCGCACGTCAGCGCCACTCCGGCGGAAGTCCAAGGCTGGGGCGCCACCAACACCAGGAATAACGCAATGCGAGGCCATGTCAACCGCGCCACCTCTGCGAACTCCGCCAGGTTGAGCTCGGCAAACGACTGCGCCGTGCCGAGCTGCGCGGTGGGCGGCGGCGCATGTCAGGCGTCGGGGTAGCGGGCGCCCGCGACGAGGCGGATCGCATTCTTCTTCTTCTTGACAAAGAACAGCCCGATGTGGCCCTTAATCCGTCGTCGAGGCACGAGGATACCAGAAGACACCAAGCGCCTGAACAACTCATGTCGGGCGGCCCGACCCCTCCGCAGCGCTGGGTCCCAGTGCGGCTTCGGGGCAGGCTCTCGAGCGAACTTCGCCGCGATTTCCTACGTGGACAGCTCGATGCACGTCTGGTGTCGTCGGAACCTCGGCGCCGCCTGCAGCGGCAACGGCCCTCTCGTGTCTTTGGGGGCCACCACTCCCTGTGCCGCTCGCAGCTCGGCTGGATCATGACTGGAAAGGTGACGGGGCTCTTGGCCGTGCAGGTCCTTCGTCTTGAAGAGCTCTTCAAGGGCTCCACTCGGGGTGGGCTCACCGGGGGCCGAGCCTGCGCGCCCGGCCCGGCCCTCGAGGCTCGCCAGCATCTCCCGCTGGGCCGCTGCAGGAGGTGAACTCGCCAGCGGAGACCTTCTAAAGTGCGAATTATTTGTTTGAGCGGCCGCCAGTTGGTCGACGCCCAATACTGCATCTCGAACAAGCCCTTGCCGCGCCGTAGAGCGCCACCACCGTTGCTGCACATGGCGAGGAAACTGCCGAACTTCAGGAACTGGGACAGGACGCCGCCGGGCCGCCAGTCGGCGTTGGTGACCCGCGGCGCTGAAGGGGCCATTTAGCCCTGCAGAGGGGCCTGGGCTCCTTGGCCTGCCCCTCTGCCTTTGCCCTTCACGTCGCCCTTCTTGGGCCCGCGCCGCCTGTCTCGCTCGCTCTTGGCCTCTTCCTTGTGCAACCTCGACTGCTGAAGGATGTTGGGCCGCTCCTTCTGTCTCTCTGACACCCAGGTCCTGAACTTGGGCGCTCTGGGAGCCTCGTCAGCCCCCGCGGCACCGTCCGCAATGACCCCGGGTCCATGAATCAGGGTCGCGAGGATCACGAGACACTGCCATCTCCAGCATGACGACCTTCCTCGCGAGCAGCTCGAACGAGGCGAGGTTGCTGGCGTCGACTTGATCGACGCTGGTCGCCACGCGCAGCATCTCCATCGCATTCTTGTGTTCATGCGCGATAGCGCTGTTCTGGTTGACCCCAGACAGCCTGATCCACTCTGCATGGTAGGACGTCGGGTTCCCGGCACCTTCCCTGATCGAGGCCTCGAGTTCCTTGCGCACCCGCGGGCCCTCGAACGTCCACTCTGGCATTGGACTCTCTCGCGACATGCCAACCGCATCAACCGTGTCCCGTCCGCCGCCGTGTGAACCCCCAGGCTCCTGATATCTCCACCGCCACCTCGACGCTGACCACTCCATTCTGCCAGACGCGCTCGAGCAACCTTCTCGACTCCGCGAGGAACGCCTTCGCGCCTCGCCAACCCACGGTTGCCCAGCTCCACGAAGCCATCGCCGTCGACGACCCCCTCCTCCACGACCGTGCCGAACAAGAGGTCGTCCAGGTCCGAGAAGACCCACTCCTCCGCGTCCATGGCCTCGTCCTCTTCTCCGCCGAGCGCCGCCGCCTGCAGTCTGGCTCTACGCTTGTGCCCTGCCACGGCCTGCCGCCCGATCGGATCGAAGGCGTACAAATACCCCGCGATCGCCGGGGGGAGCGGCTGGCCTGCCTCGCTCCAGCACCTGGTGGCGCCGCTCGTCCAAGTTGAGCCTCTCCAAGTCCAAGTCTGGCGCGAGCGCGATCCACGCGGCATCTCGTACTCGGCGTAGAATACGATGGTGCCAAACAAACTTGGGATCAACATCGAAACGAACTGCCACTTGGAACTCCGATATGTCCGGGCATCTGAGCAGCGTCGCCACTCCGTGTAGACGGCGTCACAGGACCCGCTGCGCTGGCCGTCGGCGCCAATGGGCTGGGCGAGGAGCGGGATGGCGTCGACTCGGTGGCCGGCGGCGGCAGCCCTGCGCCCGCAGAGGCGCCCGCGCCCCCCGCGGCCCAGCACAGCCGCACGGTCACCGTCACCCCGGCTGCGAACCCCGCCAGGGAGACCGCCAGCAGCAGCCACGAGGGATGGCCCTCTCGCAGCTCGGGCGACCGCGCCTCGCAAGGCACAGGCGCCCGGCCAGGCGACCCGCAGGTCAGGGAGCCACACTCCCTCCACGTGCGGGCGCACCAGCGACGGGCACGGAGGGCAGGGTTGCAGGGCAGAGCTGAAGTGTCGCAGGATACCTCCGAGCTGAAGCAGGTCCATGCGCGCTTGAGCACACACACGCGCACACATATATATATATATATATATGTATATGTATATATGCGGATGCAAGCATACGGGACGCTTCACGCCCGTCTCGGAAAACACATGTCACAGACAAACATACAGATATATGTTCACAAGCGTTGGCAACTGTATGGGTGGTTCATGAAATCGTTTGGTGATGAGGCAGAACAATCGACAAGGACATCGATCTGTAAATCATGAGATCACTAGATGTATAATTTGCGAATCCGATGCGGCTCCAATCGCCGCAAACCGAAAGCAGCAGCTATACCCCCCAACCTCCTTACCATTCGAATGGTAGGAAAGCTACCCGTTCGTACAGCGTCGTGCTTACAGAGTGGCCAAGCAATCTTATTTTCAGCATGGTGCGCAACACACAATCAACACATACATGACTAAGTCCCCGACGTTGAGCGTCAAATCGTACGCAATGACCTCCTGTTCCAAGGTAAAAGCATTCCGGAATAAGCTATGGGAGCGCAATGCGCGAAAGTTGCAAAGCCGCTCCCTCACAATACTGTGAACAGCATGTGCTCGTGACAGACGCATGCTCGTCTAATACAAGGAAATTAGATGGCGACGCATGCATGTATCAATTCATACATATGGACATGTCCTGGCCAACATCGCATCTGCTGCTCAGTAATATGCACATTGACGCGAGCAAATCTTATCCCGCAGCTATAATCAGCACGTCAAGGGACTGGGCCACACAAGCCCAGATTGGACGGGTACTCTGAGTAAGGTACGACCTCAACGATCGCAAAGACAACGGGGGTAAGCAGGAACGGGTGCATGTACAAGGGAACAGCCAAGAACAACATGTTGAGCAAGTGTTCTGTGCAATCTGAAACGCGACAAGTGCACCAGAGATGGGAAAAGGCATGCCTCGAAAGATCCCCCCTTCGAATTTTGAACGTCGTCATCCGCCGACTATAGAGGCGTGTGCGACCAGACCCTCTCTCGGCACCACTCCTGCTGGGACCCCCAACATGCCATTCTTGACTGGAATCGACCCCGACCCCCACCTCGCCCCCCATTACGCCCAGGCATCCCCACGTTCTAGGATCTACGCTCTTGGGACCCCCCCATACACTTTCTCCCCCGGCATCGACCCCGACCCCCACCCCGCCCTCCACCCCCCCTCAATATCATCTTTTCGTGGGATCCCCCACCATGCAATTCCTCACCCTCGTTTTCCCTGGCATCGACCCCGCCCCCCACCACGCCCCCCACCACGCCCAGGCATCCCATCATACAATTGTTCCCCCGGCATCGACCCCGACCCCCACCCCGCCCCCCACTCTGCCCCGGCATCCTCGCCCTCTCAGACCTCTGATCTTTGGGACCCGCCACAATGCTATTTCTCGCCCAGCATCCACCCCGACCCCCACCCCACCTTCCACCACGCCCCGGCATCCTCGCCCTCTCAGACCTCTGATCTTTGGGACCCGCCGCAATGCTATTTCTCGCCCAGCATCCACCCCGACCCCCACCCCACCTTCCACCACGCCCCGGCATCCACACTCTCTGGGACCTCTGTTCTTGGGACCTCCCGCCATGCAAACACTCCCCAATAATGCATCCCGACCCCCACTTCGACACGGCATCCTCACCCTCTTGGACCTCTCTTCTTGGGACCGCACACCATGCAAGTACTCTCCCGGCGTACACCCCGACCCCCACCCCTACCCCCACCACACCACGGCATCCTCAACCCTCTTGGACCTCTCTTCTTGGGACCCTCCACCATGCAGTCACTCTCCTGGCACACGCCCCGACCCCCACCCCGCACCCCACCACTGATGCGCGACGCCCTGGCATCCTCGCCCTCTGGAATCTCTGATCTGGGGCCCCCACACCATGCATTTTCTCGCCCTGCATCGACCCTGACTCGCCTCCGACCCCCACCACGCCCCGGCACCCTCACCCTCTTGGACCTCTGTTCTTGGGGCCCCCCCACCATGCAATTTCTCGCCTGGCATCCACTCCGCCCCCCACCACGTCCCTGCCTCCTCATCCTCTGAGACCTCTGCTCCTGGGAACTCACACCATGCAATGTTTTCGCCTTGCATCGACCCCGCCCCCCACCCCGCTCCCCACCCCGCCCCCGCATCCTCACCCTCGGGGGCCTTGGTTGTTGGGAGCCCACACCACGCAATTTTTCTCCGGCATCGACCCCGACCCCCACCCCGCTCCCCACCACGCCCTGGCATCCTCACCCTCTGGGAAACCTTTTCCTTGGAGCCCCCTCCACGCAATTGCTCTCCAGCAACGACCCCGACTCCCACACCGCCCCCCAACACGCCTCAGGATCCTCCGTTATTCGGACCCTCCACCATACGATTCCTTGCCCTCTATCTCGCCCAGCATCGACCCCGACCCTCACGCCGCCCCCCACCACGCCTCGGCATCCTCACCCTCTGGGACCTCTCTTCTTGGGACATCTCACCATGTAATTTGTTGCTCGCCCAGCATCGCCCCCCATCCCCACCCCGCCTCCCTCCACGGAGTGTAGAGAACATAGAGGGCGAACAGTCGAGAGGAGAGCGTACAGGATGGGAAGCAGAGAGACATAGTGATCCACATTCGTCACCTTTCGCCCTCGCCTGCCACCATGATGCCCTTCAATTATGACGCGCAACGAACATATTCGGCTTTCTTTATTGTAGCTTTCCCTGGCTCTCCGGATTTTGCAGTAGATCGGCTTCTGGACTTATCCCATATGGAACCCTGGACTCATCGAATCTGACATCACCTCTGTGACGACCCCCAATGGCCAACAACAAATACGTGTGCAATGCAAAAACGGAAATTGCGAGCAATCCGTCACAATCCATCTAAGACTTAGAACAGCACAGGACGCGCAAGGTGCCTTCGTGCGCTCGCTCAGCGGCTCGATGACCTGCCGGCAGCTCGCCCACCCCCCGTCTCGAAAGAACGGGGCACTTTGATGCTCAGCAAGGCTGCAGACGTTCTGTCGTAGGGGTAGCCTCAGACTAGCGCGTCCAGGGTACGTGCCAAACCTCCGCCTATCACCTCAGATTCTGAAGGCACAGCTCGCGCAGGAGCCTGACTGGAGCTTGGCTTCGTGGAGATCGGCGAAGCGGAGCCGAGAGCGAGGAGACCAGCAAACGAGCCCGTCCTCGGTGTCCGGCACGTCCCCCGTGACTTGCAGGCTACCCAAGACGGCAACAGAGGGCACCGCGCAGAGCAGACGCTGCCCACGGGTGTGTTTTCTTTTTTGGTACACACACACACGCATATACATAGATATATACACTAAACAAAAACAATAATCAATGCGGAATGAGCTCGCGCGCGTCCGTCCGCATCACGAGCAAAGTGGAAGCGATCGTGAAGCAGATCCGCAACCCCAACCGAGAGGGGTGAAGGCCGATGCTGCACTATGCAGCGCTGTACCGCCCAAGCCGAAGCAGCGACCCAAGAGCACTGTCGCAGCGCATCCCCTGCAGATACACTGCCCACGGGTGCAGTGAACTCCCAGAGAAGCAACTGCATTCCTTGGGCGCCGAGCATCGGTTGCACTGGAGCGCTGAGCGCTTGCACAAGCTCCTAGCCAAGCAGCGCGTGGACGAACTGCCCTCTCTCTCTCTCGCCCTCCTCCTCCCCCTCCTCCTCCTCCTCCACCTCCTCCTCCTGATGCAGGTCACCTTGGCACCCACGGCTCCCTCGAATGCTCGTCCTCTCGTCTCCTTACCCATCCCTCTGCTCCTAGCCCTCAACCCCCCCCCGCCCCTCCCCCCCCGCCCCGTCCCCCCGCGAACGTGACGAACGCCTCGAGCGCGAGGACGAGTCGAGCGTTCTCTCGGCCACAGCGTGCTCTCGAGCGTGGTGTCCGAGGGTCGGCCGAGGGTCTGTTTTCCCGACGGCTGGCACGTCCAGAAGGACATGACTGCACATGTTTCTACGAAGACGCTGGAGATATATTTTCTCTATATACGTATAGAACACTTTATATAGATACATACATAGATGTACACATCAGAATGAGGGGGCCGAACGGTCATTCATTGTCCCTGGGTGCATGGCTGGAGTGGGGACCCGTGGTGAGGATTATGTTTGTTGTTGTTGTTGTTGTTGAACTCTCATTTCTGAAGAAGAATTCTTGTTGATCCCCCCCGTCCGGTGCACATTTTTTCTTCGATTGAAAGTGCCCTTCCCGGGGCTCGCGCCCTGGTTTTTATCACGGCAACAACAACAACAACAACAACAACAACAACAATCATTTAAGACTGGGGACACTCCGTTCTCACCAGTGCCAGGGTTTTCATAGGAGGCGGGCAATACCCCCACTTTGTGGGGGGGCCGGTTCAAGCTCTACCAAATTTCCAAACGACTCTTCGCCACCACCCACACCCAGCTTCCCGCCCTATGACGTTCGGACACTTCACTTCGTGGCATGCGGACGACCGTGGCTACTATTCAGGGCCCCGCGGCCGACGACGACGGCGTGCGCGCGCGAAGAAAAAACGAATGTGTCCCGCATGGTATTATTTGACAGGGATGATGGCCCTGGCAGGTGCGCAACCGTTGTCGCAGAAGTTCGAAAAAGTTGCTCGCAAAAGCCCGTTTGACAGAAATGTTTAAAAAGTGTTGGGTTTCCTACGAATCCGCAAGAGCGCGCGGGATGAGATTTTGACATTTTTTTGTTGAAAAACCATTGGTTTTTTGATGTTTTTATGTTAAAATCGCTCCGAACACTAAGCTTTTGGAAGGATTTCGTCTTGCGCGCGCGAATGTCCACTTTACCTTATTTTTTGCAAGGGATTCTTGAAATTTGATTATATTAGAACAAGAAATGTCATTTTATAGTGTTTTTTGCAAGGGAAAACGGATTACAACAAAACAACCGGATCTGGATCACATCGTTTTACCTGAGGCTTCCTCACGAAAATGATGAAAATGTAGCTGCGGCCTAGGCGGCGCAGGGGGGGCGTGCACCAGGGGGCCCAACAATAATTATTCTTTAGAATAAATAATGTTCAACGGCTCCCGCCTGATACTTCCTTACAATGTATTGAAGAATCGCGCTCTCGCTTGGGACTTCCTTCCAATTTACCACTGGATCGCGGCTCCCGCCTGATACTTCCTCACAATTTACTGATGAATCGCGCTCTCGCATAGGACTTCCTCGCAACTTACCACCGAATCGCGGCTCCCGCATGATACTTACTCGCAATTTATTCAAATGCGGCTCCTCGACACTCAGGAACCTCGCTCCCGCTACATATTGCCTGGCGGTTCAAGCAGAATTTACGCTTCAACGACCCGCCCGCTCGACCCGCCCGTCTGGGCCTGCCCGCTCGACCAGCCCGTCAGGGACTGCAGTCGCCGCTCGCTGCCCTTCGCCCGCCTTCGATGCCCCTCGCTGCCCGTGCTGGTTCCGCGGTCGCCTTCGCTCGCTGCCCTTCGTGGCCCCGTTGCTGCCCTCAGTGGCCCCGTCGCTGCCCACTGTGGCCCCGCATTATATGCCCTTCGTGGCCCCCGCTCGCAGTCGCTCGTCGTGGCCCCATACGCATGCCTTTCGTAGCCCCGCTGTCACCCTTCGTTGCCCTCTCGCTGCCCTTCGTGGCCCCTTTGCTGCCCTCTGTGGCCCCGCTGACGCCCTTTGCGGCCCCATATACGAATGCCCTTCGTGGCCCCCGCTCGTTCGCGCCCGTCGTGGCCCCATATGCATGCCCTTCGCGGCCCCGCTGTCGCCCTTCGTGGCCCCTCCTGCCCTTCGTGGCCCCGTTTCTGCCCTCAGCGGCCCCGTCGCTGCCCTCTGTGGCCCCGGATTAATTTCCCTTCGTGGCCCCCGCTCGCTCGCGCCCTTCGTGGTCCCATACGCATGCGTTTCGTCGCCACGCTGTCGCCATTCGTTGCCACCTCGCTGCCCTTCGTGGCCCCGCTGTCGCCCTTTCTGGCCCCATATCGGAGGCAAGGGGGTGAGATCGAAGTGGGACGGAGAGCCCCCCTACCGGGAAATCGATTTCGGTTTCGTGTTCGTGCGTGCCGTGTGTGCGGGCGAGGCGAAGCTGCGTGGGCGGGCGATAAGAAAATCTCCTCCGGCTGAGGCGCGGCCGGACCGACTGATTCCTTTCCGGGGGCTGGTGGCCCGCGGTGTCCCGCCGGTGTCCCGCCTCCGGCTGAAGCGCGGCCGGACCACATGATTCTTTTCCGGGGGCCGGTGGCCCGCGGTGGCCCTCGGTGTCCCGCCGGTGTCCCGCCGGTGTCCCGATGATGATGATGATGGTGATGATGGTGATGATGATGCCGATGCTGTTGTTGATGATCATGATGTTGATGATCCTGATGATGCTGGTGATGGTGATGATGATGGTGTCCCAGTGATGATGCTGATGCTGATGTTGACGATGTTGATGATAATGGTGATCACGATGATGATGGTGGTGCTGATGATGGTGTCCTGGTAATGCTGATGTTGATGATGATGGTGCTGCTGTTGATGGTGATGGTGTCCCGATGATGATAATGATGCTGATGGTCCTGATTATGAAGTGATGATGATATGATGATGGTGAAGATAATGATGACGGTGTCCCAATGATGATGATGGGGTTGATGATGATGCTGTTGATGATGATGGTGGTGATAATGATGGTGCCACCATGATGATGATGCTGGTGATGGTGATGATGACGATGATGGTGTCCCGATGGTGATGATGTTGTGGATGATGAGGAGGATGACGAAGTGATGATGATGGTTTGGAAGATGGTGGCCCGATGCTGGTGATGATGATGTTGATGATGATGATGGTGGTGCCCCGATGATAACGATGGTGATGATGATGGTGGTGATGATGATGGTGTCCCGATGGTGGTCATGATGATGTTGATGCTGTTGATGATGATGGTGTCTGGTGTCCCAATGATGATGATGTTGATGATGCTGTACGTGATGATGATGGTGAGATGAGGATGATGAGGATGATGGTGGTGTTCCTAAGATGATGATGATGATGATGATGATGATGATGATTGTGTCCCTGTGATGCTGATGTTGATGATGATGACGGTGGCGATGATGGTGTGCCGATGATGATGATGGTGATGATGATGATGTTGATGATGGTGATGATGGTGGTGGTGTCCCGAGGATGATGATGACGCTGATGTTGGTGATGATGATGATGACGACGTTGATTGTGAGATCAATTGTGGTGTCGATAATGAAAACGGTAGTGATACCGAAGCTGACATCGATTGTGATATCGATAGTAAGATCGATTGTGAGATCGATCGTCAGATCGATCGAATGCAATAGATCGAATGAGATCGATCGTGAAATCGATCGAGCGAGACCGATAGTGATATCGATGGTGAGACCGATCGAATGAGACTGATTCCTTTCCGGGGGCTGGTGGCCCGCGGTGTCCCGCCGGTGTCCCGCCTCCGGCTGAAGCACGGCCGGACCACATGATTTTTTTCCGGGGGCCGGTGGCCCGCGGTGGCCCTCGGTGTCCCGCCGGTGTCCCGTCGGTGTCCCGATGATGATGATGATGATGATGATGATGGTGATGATGGTGATGATGATGCCGATGCTGTTGTTGATGATCATGATGTTGATGATCCTGATGATGCTGGTGATGGTGATGATGATGGTGTCCCAGTGATGATGCTGATGCTGATGTTGACGATGTTGATGATAATGATGATCATGATGATGATGGTGGTGCTGATGATGGTGTCCTGGTAATGCTGATGTTGATGATGATGGTGCTGCTGTTGATGGTGATGGTGTCCCGATGATGACAATGATGCTGATGGTCCTGATTGTGAAGTGATGATGATATGATGATGGTGAAGATAATGATGACGGTGTCCCAATGATGCTGATGAGGTTGATGATGATGCTGTTGATGATGATGGTGGTGATAATGATGGTGCCACCATGATGATGATGCCGGTGATGGTGATGATGACGATGATGGTGTCCCGATGGTGATGATGTTGTTGATGATGAGGAGGATGATGAAGTGATGATGATGGTTTGGAAAATGGTGGCCCGATGTTGGTGATGATGATGTTGATGATGATGATGATGGTGGTGCCCCGATGATAATGATGGTGATGATGATGGTGATGATGATGATGGTGTCCCGACGGTGGTGATGATGATGTTGATGCTGTTGATGATGATGGTGTCTGGTGTCCCAATGATGATGATGTTGATGATGTTGTACGTGATGATGATGGTGAGATGATGATGCTGAGGATGACGGTGGTGTTCCTATGATGATGATGATGGTGTCCCTGTGATGCTGATGTTGGTGATGATGACGGTGGCGATGATGGTGTCCCGATGATGATGATGATGGTGATGATGATGATGTTGATGATGGTGATGATGGTGGTGGTGTCCCGAGGATGATGATGACGCTGATGTTGGTGATGATGATGAGGATGACGACGTTGATTGTGAGATCAATTGTGGTGTCGATGATGAAAACGGTAGTGATACCGAAGCTGAAATCGATTGTGATATCGATAGTAAGATCGATTGTGAGATCGATCGTCAGATCGATCGAATGCAATAGATCGAATGAGATCGATCGTGAAATCGATCGAGCGAGACCGATAGTGATATCGAAAGTGAGACCGATCGAATGAGACGTTGGCTCCCCCCCGAACCTCCTTATCACCCGAAGGGTGGTCGCATAGGTATGTATGCCCTTCGTGGCTCCCGCTCGTTCGCGCCCGTCGCGGCCCCATATGCATGCCCTTCGTGGCCCTGCTGTCGCTCTTCGTGGCCCCCTCTCTGCCCTTCGTGGCCCCGTTTCTGCACTCAGCGGCTCCGTCGCTGCCCTCTGCGGCCCCCTATACGTATGCCCATTCGGGGCCCCCGCTCGTTCGCGCCCGTCGTGGCCCGCGCCAACAGCGGTTCCCGCCTGAGACGTCCTTACAATGTATTGAAGAATCGCGCTCTCGCTTGGGACTTCCTTCCGATTTACCGCCGAATCGCGGTTCCCGCCTGGTACTTCCTCACAGTTTATTGGAGAATCGCGCTCTCGCTCTGGACTTCCTCGCAACCATACGCATGCCCTTCGTAGCCCCGCTGTCGCCGTTCGTGGCCCTCTCGCTGCCCTTCGTGGCCCCTTTGCTGCCCTCGGTAGCCCCGCTGTCGCCCTTTGTGGCCCCATATGCGAATGGTTCCACGAAGTTTGTTTCTGACACCAGTTCGCAGCTGTACGCCCCCTCGTGGGAGTATCCACGATCTGTTCTTTCAAGGGGGTGGTACGTGGCGCTGTTTATGGCGCGACCCATGGCGAAACTTCTTGTTAACCTGTGTTGGAGTGGCTGGCGCAAGCCATGGCGCAAGCTGAATCGCCACTCGCAGCGCAAATCGTCGTCTTCCCTCCTTCTTGCACCTCCCCTGCCTCCCTCAGATTCCTTCGTCTTCATTATCCCACGTTATCTTTTACCCTCCGTTTTCAAGGGCTTCACCAACCACGCGTGGCAGGGAATGAGTGTACCCCCTACAAAGGGGGTACGATCGAAGACGAAGAGGGCGGGTATCCAGGGTTTGGGATATGCATATTGAATGACACGCGAGCAGATAAGAGCGAACAGCCTTAAAATGATTGTTGCTGTTACGGTTGTTGTTGGATGTTAATTACTAAGCACGTATCAGTGTTGGACCCCTTACATGCGCTTTGGCGCTCTCGCCTCGGCACCGGCTACACGTTCATTGAAAACGAAACTCACGCTCGACCGGTTCGGGGGACCGCCAAAACCGGCCCCAAACAATAACAACGCTCCCGCTCGAGACTTCCTCCTGTTTTACTCAGGGCTGGTGTTCTTGCTCGCTGCCGAAAGCCGCCGTCCTAACAAAATCAGCGCTCCCGCATGAGACTTCCTCCCGTTTTACCTTGGACTGGCGCGCTAGTCTTTCTCTCATCGGCGCCGCTCCCAACAAAAACAACGCTCCCGCTCGAGGCTCCCTCCCTTTTTTATTAAAGCCGGTGCTCCTCCTCGCCGCCGAACGCGGCCGCCCCGACAAAACCAGCGCTCCCGCCAAAGACTTCCTTCCGTTTTGCGCTGGACTGGCGCTCGACTCTCTTTTGAATCGGCGCCGATCCCAGCGAGAACAACGCTCCCGCTCGAGGCCTCCTCCCTTTTTCCTACAGACGGTGTTGTTCTTCGCCGCCGACAACCCCCGCCCCGACAAAACCACGCCTCCCGCTCGATGCTTCCCCCTTCTTACTCAAGGCGGTGTTCCTCTTCGCCGCCAAAAACCGCCGTCCCAACAAAAACCAGCGCTCCCGCACGAGACTTCCTTCCGTTTTACGCTGGGCTGGCGCCCGACTCTCTTTTGAATCGGCGCCGATCCCAGCAAGAACAACGCTCCCGCTCCAGGCCTCCTCCCTTTTTCCTAAAGACGGTGTTGTTCTTCGCCGCGGTGCTGTTCCTCGCCGCCGACAGCCCCCGTCCCGACAAAACCGCGGTTCCCGCTCGATTTTCCCTCCTTTTTTACTCAAGGCAGTGTTCCTCCTCGCCGCCGAAAGCCGCCGTCCCAACAAAAACCAGCGTTCCCGCTCGAGACTTCGTTTTGTTTTACGCTGGACTAGCGCCCTCCTCTCTTCAGCATTGGCGCCGCCCCCAGCAACAACAGCAACCCTGTTCGAGACTTCCTCCCTTTCTATTCAGGGCCAGGTCCTTGCCTCACCGCCGACAGCCCCCATCCCCACCAAGGGAATCCTGTCGTTCGATACTTCCTTGTGCTATACTTTTCACTGGGGTTCCACTGGCGGTCTCGCATCGGCGCAGCAAGGCGCGGGCATGTGCTTTCGAGGCGGGATATGTTGAAACTCCTCGGAGGAGGTGGTTGCAAAACCTCATTGGGCGGGATATCTGGGAATGGGAATAACGGGCCCCGCTGTAGAACAAGAGTCCCGCATGATGTGGATAGTTATCATGATGGTCGCATGCTTCGTGTGGAAGCATCGCGCGTGAGGGTAACATGATTGCTGTTGCTGTTGCTGTTGCTGTTGTTGTTGTTGTTTTGTTGTTGTTATTATTATTGTTATTGTTATTGTTCTTGTTCTTGTTCTTGTTATTGTTGTTGTTGTTGTTGATGTTGTTGTTGATGTTGTTGTTGTTGTTGTTGTTGTTGTTGTTGTTGTTGAATTTTCATTTTTGAAGGATAATCATTGTTGATCCCCCCCACCGGTGCATACTGTTTTTTCTCAATCAACGTGTGCCCCTCAACGCTCGCACCCTGTCTTTCGACAGGGAAAATCTTCCTGGTCAAACTTGCCCCCTGGGCCCCGGGTTACAACAACAACGACTCCCGCCTGAGACTTCCTTACAATTTAGCCAGGACCCCCGCTCCCGCCCGAGACTTCCTCGCATTTTATTCAGGAATCGCGCTCTCGCTTTGGATTTCTTTGCAATTTATGCAGGAATCGCTCTCCCGGCGCTCTGGAGTCGCGCTCTCGCTGGAGACTTGCTTGCAACTTACTGAAGAATGGCCTTGCGTTGGAATTTCCTGCAATTTGCCCAAGCGCCGCGCTCGCGACACCCAGGCACCCAGGAGTCGCGCCCATTGTGGCCCCATGTGCATGCCCTTCGTGGCCTCGCTGTCGCCATTTGTGTCCCCCTCACTGTCCTACGTGGCCCAGTTGCTACCCTCAGTGGCCCCATAGTTGCCTTCTGTGGCCCCGCATGATCTGCACTTCGTGGCCCCCGATCGTTCGCGCTCACGCATTCCCTTCGTGTCCCCGCTGTCGCCCTTCGTGGCCTACTTCGTGCCCTTCGTGACCCTGCTGTCGTTCTCTCTCGCTCTCGCTTTCGCTCGTCGTCGTCGCCGTCGTCGTCGTCGCCGTCGTCTTCGACGTCGTCGTCGTCGTCGTCGTCGTCGTCGTCGTCGTCGTGGTCGGTCCCCTGTCCGTCCCTCTTCGGGTCGGGTCGACGGTCCGCGGCCGCCCCGCCGATCAGCGCTGCCGCTGGCCAGGCCGACGGTCCGCGGCCGCCCCGCTGCTTGCCGGGGCCCGGCCTGCAGGGAAGAAAGGTATACCCCCCGTGAGGGGCTCGATCGAAGACGAAGAGGGCGGGTATCGAGGGTTTGGGAAATACGCGTTTGGACACTCGAACATATAAGGGCGAACAGTCTTAAAATTATTATTATTAGTATTATTATTAATATTGTTTTTGTTGTTGTTGCTGTTGTTGAACATTATTAATTCTAAAGAATAATTATTGTTGGGCCCCCTGGTGCACGCCCCCCCCCCCGCGCCTAGGCCGCAGCCACATTTTCATAATTTTCGTGAGGAAGTCTCAGGTAAAACGATGTCATCCAGATCCGGTTGTTTTGTTGACGCCCGCTTTCCCTGTCAAAAAACACTATAAAATGACATGTCTTGTTCTAACATAACCAAACTTCAAGAATCCTTTGCAAAAAATGACACGAAGTGCACACTCGCGCGCGCAAGATGAAATCCTTCCAAAACCTTAGTTTTCGTAGCGATTTTAACATAAAAACATGAAAAACCCAATGGTTTTTCAAAAAAAAAGTTTCAAAAAATCATCTTGCGCGCTCTTGCGGATTTCTGAGGAAACCCAATATTTTTTCAACATTTCTGTCAAACGGGCTCTTGCGAGCAACTTTTTCACGTGCTTCGAACTTCTGCAACAACGGTTGCGCGCATGCCAGGGCCATCATCCCTGTCAAATAATACCATATTGGACACATTCGTTTTTTCTTCGCGCGCGCACGCCGTCGTCGTCGGCCGCGGGGCCCTGAATAGTAGCCACGGTCGTCCGCATGCCACGAAGTGAAGTGTCCGAACGTCATAGGGCGGGAAGCTGGGTGTGGGTGGTGGCGAAGAGTCGTTTGGAAATTTGGTAGAGCTTGAACCGGCCCCCCCACAAAGTGGGGGTATTGCCCGCCTCCTATGAAAACCCTGGCACTGGTGAGAACGGAGTGTCCCCAGTCTTAAATGATTGTTGTTGTTGTTGTTGTTGTTGAACTCTCATTCTTGAAGAATAATTATTGTTGATCCCCCCCACCGGTGCACATTGATTTGTTCTATTGAAGTGCCCCCCCCGGGGCTCGCACCTTGTTTTTTTCTCAAAGAAAGTCTTCCTGCTCAAACTGTGCCCCTGCCCCCCGGGCTACAACAACAACGGTTCCCGCCTAAGACTTCTTCGATTTTTACTCAGGACCCCCGCTCCCGCCTGAGACTTCCGCGCAATTTACTCAGGAAAGGCGCTCCCGTCTGAGACTTCCTCACAATGTAATCAAGACCCCCGCTCCCGCCTGAGACTTCCGTGCAATTTACGTGGGAACGGCGCTCCCGCCTAAGACTTCTCCGAATTTTACTCAGGGCCCCCGCTCCTGCCTTACATTTCCGCGCAATTGACTCAGGAACGGCGCTCCCGCCTAAGACTTCCTCGCAATTTAGTGAGGACCCCCGCTCCCGCCTGAGACTTCCGTGCAATTTGCTCAGGAACGGCGCTCCCGCTTGAGACTTCCTCGCAACTTAGTCAGGGCCCCCGCTTCCGCCCGAGATTTCCTCACAATGTACTCAGGACTGCGCTCTCGCGTGCGACGTCCTCACAAATTATTCTGGAATTGCGTTTCGGCGCTCAGGAACCACGCACGCGCCAAGGACGCCTTCACAACGTGGTATCTTCCCTCTTCCTTCGTCCTTCCCCCTCCCCTTCCTCCCACTCTCCCTCGTTCTTCCCCTCCTCCTCTTGCAGGGCCCGCGCCAATTCCAATGGCGGGCAGAGAGATGTACGCCCCCGAAGGATTGTCCGCCCGTTCCGGTTTGCCCGTACGTCTAAGCCCGCCGGCCCCAGCAAAGAGAAATAATCCCCCCGAAAGGGGTGTGATCGAAGACGAAATGGGCGGGCATCGAGGGTGTAGGGTATACGTGTTGAATGACTCGCGGGCAAGTAAGAGCGTACAGCCTCAAAATGGTTGTTGTTGTTGTTGTTGTTGTTGTTGTTGTTGTTGTTTATTGTCGCCGTCGTCGTCCCACCCCGCGACCCACACCGCGACCCACCCCGCGACCCACCTGCGACCCAACCCGCGACCCACCCGCGACCCACCCCGCGACCCACCCGCGACCCACCGGCGACCCACCCGCGACCCACCCCGCGACCCACCCGCAACCCACCCCGCGACCTATCCGCGACCCGCCCGCGACCCACTCACGACCCACTTGCGACCCACCTGCGACCCAACCCGCGACACCCACCCGCGACCCACCCGCGACCCACCCCGCGACCCAACAGCGACACATTTGCGACCCGCCCGCGACCCACTTGCGACCCACCCGCGACCTACCCACATTGGTGTAACGAAAAAATCTGCGCCTGCGGCGGGCTCGTTGGATACTTTGCGAGACTTTGGCGCCTGCGGCGGGCTTCTCCAGAGTCTCGCAATCTGCCGATGTCCCCACCGCCCCCTCACTCTTATCCGCATCTGCGGGGTGATACGGTACCTTTCGCTCTCTCTCTCTCTCTCTCTGTCTCTCTTTGTTTCTCTCTTTCTTTTTGTTTGTCTCTCTCTCTCTCTCTCTCTCTCCCTCTCTCTCTCATTCTATATGTGTGTGTGCGTTCTTTGTACATCAGTATTATAAATATGCATGTATACACACCACGCCACCTGGTCGGGTAAGGAGCTCGGTTTGTAGACGCCCCAGCTTCCTAAACTGAATATCGAAATCGATCGCGCAACGGGAGACCAAAACTGTAAAGACGCCCGGGACATGCTGGGGGCGGGGCACCTCAAACCATTCCTAAAACAACAAGCCACATCGTAAGACACATTAGGAAAGACAATCTCCGCAAACAGTCAGGAATCTGAGGTGAAGAACGTCGGGTACCTCAAGTCCACCAAAGAGTATCGATCCCGACGTGGGCTCGACTGCCAGCGCCACGCTCTCCATCGGCTCTGACGTCGCGAAGTCTGTTCTGAAGAGAGGGCTGCTTATAAAATTGGGGCGCATCGTCTTTGAACCCGGCGCGTGGGAGAAACATGTGGGACCCAAGGGCCAGAATTCAATCAAAATTATTAGACTTAAACTTGAAAGACTGCCTGCCGGCCCTCGTGATTTCTCCTGCCTTCCGGAAGGATCACCACCACGAGGACCCTTCACTGCATCGTGCTGGTACCCCCGGAAGGACCCAGTCGGGACCCACGCAGAGCTCATCTGGATACTTGCTCGGTACCCTGTGCAGTGTACAAAGTGCTCATTCTTCCAGTATGGAAGGGCGGCCACTACGGGAATAGGCCAGCGCCCCACTGCACGACAACAGCGTAATGACATGGCGATGCCCACTGAACGCTGTCCCAATCCAGGATGATGCCTCCGGTACGCCACGGCACGAGTTGTTAGGTATACAAGGATTTCGGGTGTGAGTTTGCGATTCTGCGCTCACCGTCGCTGCGAATGCTCATGATACTCTTTCCTGAACTATCCTCTTCCAGCGAAGGTCGTTCGGGGATCCTTTTGGAGCGCGCGCATCTGACATGGCCGCGTCACCAGCATTCAACGAGACACACTGAAACTGCGAAGCCATTGAAAATTTGAAAATCGCGTGCGTGAGCCGCGCAAGGTAGCAACAGATGGTGGTGGACATGCTTCAATAATAAAATGGGTGATGTGCACTCGGTCCAACCAAAGCGTGCTATACACATGTTACACATCGTGGCAACATGTAGCTTGCACACCGACTCACCAATTTTACTCATACTATTCCGGCCGGACTTCCGTACACTGGCCAGACACATGATCAAAACCATCGTATTGTACGAATGGATTGCATGGTGCCGCTTGGCCAGGAACCGAAACAATGCCCGCGACAAAAACAATAAATCGCTGCTCGCGTGCTGGTGACGCCCTTGTCGCTGCTGCTCCTGGAAAGCGTACGGGGTGCAGCGACACGGGCGACACCTGCGCGCGGACGGCGAACTGTTCGGCGCGCGGAACATAATTATTCCACATGGGCTTGATGAGATGCGAAAGCTGCAAGGGCTGCATGATCCAGATGGCCCCTATCACCAGCATGGGCCGCATGGGATGCGGGGGCCGCGAAGCCCTGCTGGAAACCAACCCCTGTTGCAACTCGGCCCCGCGCCGACTAGCCGAGCCACCCAGGGAGTGCAGAGCCGACCAGACAAACAAACCAACCACCACCCAACCAACCAACCAACCAATTCACCGGATCCCCATGTGCGCCTATGTTTTCTGGGCACGTCCCGCTGTGAGTGTTTGAGTGGGAGCGTATTAGACTGTGGCGACTGAGCGTTCTCTAGCGGCTACCCTTCGGGGTGCCCAGGTGACACGTCTACTACGCCGCGATGGTCGTAGGATTCCAAAATTCGCCGGCCCAACGGGCCAGAGGCGTGCTAAGATCTCTGGTACCTACTTAACAATATTTCTAGTTCGCGCGCGCGGGGCGGCCCCTGGGGGGCCCCGGGCGAAAAAAAACCCGGCCGATCCCCAGCCGGGTCCCGGGCGATCCCCAGGGGGGAAGCTATTTTTCGCCACCCCTCACGAGGATCGTGGCCTCCGAGGGCGGGGCTGCAATCGACTACCCCCCCTCCCGCGTCAAGGGGCCCCCAACAGCCCCCCAAGAGGCCCCAGGGGAGCCCAATACGCCGCCAAGGAACGCCAAGACGCTCCCAAGAAACCCCCAAGAAGCCCCCAAGACAGCCCCAAGAGGCCCTAAGTAACGCTCCAGGGCCAGCGGGATGAGCGAAGCGATTAATAAAAAAGGGCCCATGGGTGCTAGAACCCAGCGTTTGTCTTAATGCGTCCCCACGATCAGGCTGGGAACGGGCACGTGTAACACACGATGGCGGCTCCTCCACTCGCGTGCTCCACTGCTGCGTATGTATATATATATATATATATGCATATATATATATATACATACGTATATACATACCTACATACATGTACGCATACATCCAAACATACATCCAACTATACATACACATGTATATACACACGCGTTTGTGTAATGAACGTGTTCAACATCGTTCGCCCTGCACCGCACCTACGGGCTCAACACTGTGCTGGTGGCGGTCTAACCTAGATCGTTCTTTTACGTGCCGTACCTCGTCGGCCCACCTGGGCGGCCTCGCCGTGTTTTCCCCTGTTTGAAAAAAAACTTAATCATCCCTCGCTCACGGCTTCACTATTGGTACCCTTGCATTCCGCGTACTGGGCCTCGTCATCGCCCAGGGATGCACGCGCGCCGCGGCCTGGCAACTGCCGCGGCCCCCGCTGCCGAAGCTGGCCGCTCCAGCGCACCCACGATGGACCTCTTCCGCCGGTGAATGTCCCCTCCTTCCTCCTCTTCCGTGGCCGCCCCGTCTGGCTCACTCCCCTCTCCTGAACGATGGGCGATTCGCTTTTCAGTAGCCCCTTTTAGCCCGACCGCTGGTCCAGCAATTCTGCCCCGCCGCCGACGCGAAAATGTCCAGCCTCAGTGACCGTGGTTCTGAATGTGGGTGGGTCTGAGTGCGAATGAATTTGAGCGCGGTTGTGTCCGAGCATGGGTAGTAAGTCGGAGCATGCGTGAGTTTGGGTATCCGCGGGTCTGAATGAGCGCAATCAGAACGCGGGCAGTGCGAAGATGAACGAATCTGCGCATGAATGAACAGTGTGTGCGCGTCTTGTGCGCATGGGCCTGAGTATGCCTAAGCTCAGTCCGCGTCGAGCTGACTGCGGGTAAACGGAAGCCAGCTGCCTCCGGGCGCGAGCGGCCCAGTGCCCCCGTCATTCGCCGTCGCTGAGGCGTCTGATTGCAACGCCCGCTATATCGCGGCGACCACGCGCCCCCCGCAAGAGGCGACTCCCATCCGCAAGGCGAGCAAACCGCCCAACGCATATCCACGGCATTCGCGCGCGGGGGCAAACATCATGCATCCTACCGTTTTGTCTTTGGGGCGATTTGGTGCCGCACTTGCTACATCGCGGCGGTCACGCGGCTGTTCGACAGAAAAAGGATCAGACCCAAGAAACGTACAAAACGATTGACACATCCACCACGATGCGGTCGCGAACGGGCACGGCACCTTTTGGGATGATTAAATGCCACGCCAGCCTTGTCGCGGCGACAACGCGGTTCTCAAGAGAAAAGCGTCTGTCCCGCACAACGGGCAGACCGCCGCAATCAGGGTGCGAACGGGCGGGCGCGTTGTTCCCTAGCGGCTCCTTTAGCATGCGCGACTTTTCGGCCTTCGCGGCGGTAAAGCCAGTCCAAGAGGCCCTCAAAACCACCCCAATACGTCCGAAGAGGTTCCCAAGAAGCGCCCAAGACGGCCTAAGCGGGCGCCAAGACAGCCCAAGAGGCTCCCAAAACGGCCGGAAAAAGGGCCCCAAGACGGCTCCCAAGGAGGCCCAAGCGGGGTAGCCCGCACCGAAAATCCGAGCCTTCCGCTCCCAGGCGGCTCCAAGACACCCCCAGAGGCGCCCGAAAAGGCCCCAGAGGCTCCCGAGACGCCCCCAAAAATCCCCCAAGAGGCCCACAAGAGACCCCAAGAATCGTCAAAACGGCCCTCAGGAGGCTTCGAGATTACCGTCAAGAGGCCCGCGAGAAGTTTCCCCAAGGTGATCCAAGCGAACGCCGCGCAAGCCTCATGCCCATAACCCGGGCCCAGCGGCCAGACTCCTCGCAACTTCCGTTCCTTGCCGCCGTGCTCGTCGCTTGTCTCCGAAGGGCGTTTCGGCGGTCCTCGCAGCGCCCGTCCCGCCTTATAGCAAATCGCGCAAACCACCGGATTGCCCCGCTTGAAAAATATTGTTCTGGTCCTTCGACAGATGGCCCCCGTCTGTGAACGCGGGCTTCGGCCCGTCCTTTTTCGGGGGACACGCAGAGCATTCAAACTTATTCGCCACCCTGCGCGCATCGTGGCACGCCCGGCACGCTACTGGCCTATGGTGGATGCCCGTCTGGTGGTACTTCTTGATCTGGTCTGACGTCAGATTCTCCGCGTCCTCGAACTCTGGGCTACTACTCCAGTCTGCTCACGGGCGTTAGAAACCCACGTGTTTTCACGGCTGTCCCGCGTTGGGGCGTTAGGAACCCACGCGTTTACACGCATGTCCCGCTCTTGGACGTTAGGAACCCATGTGTTTTCACTCCTTTCCCGCTCTGGGGCGTTAGGAACCCACGCGTTTTCGGGACAACCCACAATGCCTCCCAGACGCCCCCCCGAGCCCCAAGATTTCCCCCAAGAACCCAACGAAGCAAACATTTCCGAATCCCTTTGGGCCGACGTGGAGGCCCAAAGAAGGCCTCCAGAAAACACCAAAAGCCAACCATAAGGACCAGAAAAGGCGCCCTAGAAGGCCTCACAAGCAAAACGCGGCAACCGCGAGTTCCCCATGGGGTCGGCGGCGGTGTGGCGTAAACCTGAGAATCTGGGTGCGAACGGGCGGGCGTGTTGCTCCCGAGCGGCTCCTTCTCAGGGTGCCCAAGGGGGGCGCTGGCTATCACGCTGGTCATGCGTCTTTTAGAATATAACTGTGCGTCTTGCCAAACAAAGAAAGAAACAGCCTGGAATATCCCCGCAATGAGATCCCGAACGGACACGTGTCCGACCCCCTGGCGGTTGTGCGTCGGGGCGCCCAAGTGCCACGCATTCGCGCGTTTGTCAAGACATAGGGGTGTGTCCCACCAGACGACCATTCCCGGGCGGCACCTCCTTGGGGCACCGTGCTGCCACGTCTGCTACGTCTCGGTGGGCCTACTGCCGCGCATGAACGCATCTATGTACGATGTGTCTAAATACGGCTCACTGAGGGGGCGAGTGAGCCTGAATGATTACGCGCGAGAATCATGTGAGCGAGCCTTCGTCGGACGCGAGCGGGTCTGAGTGTTAATGGGTTTGTTTGCGAATGCGCCAGGGTGTCAGTGGACCTGCCGCGCGCGCGACGCGCGCGCGAGGACGTCGAGGGGCGAGGGGGCGGGAGGGCGAGATGCGGATGTGTCAAACAAACAATTCGTCACGCGACTCACGCTGCGGGGAAAGAGGCGCACATCCTGCAATGCTGACAAAAAAGCTTCCCTGAGCGGAGGGGGCGCGATTGCGACGGTGGCGGATGGGGCTGAAGAGGGCGGCGCCTGGAACAAACTAGGAGGACGAGCGAAACGCGACCAACCAACAAACCCGTCACGCAGCCGAACACCCAAACAACAAACCTCACCAAACAACCAAACGTCACGGCATAGCAGCTTGAGACTTCCTCGCATCGCGGGCGCCATGATAGAGGAGGGCCCGCATAGTGGCGGGACTGATGAAGGGGAGGCCGGAACGAGAAAAATCTGGAAAATGAGGAACAACTGAAACTACCCCCCCCCGCAAGGCAAGGGCGCTATTTAAGGCCCCCCCGTCCCCTCCGGCCGCCGGAACCTGGGTCGAAGGGGCGAGGAGGGAAAAACGGAACGCCGTCCAACGCCCGCGCGCCAACTGAAAGCGAAGCGGCGCGGGGTGGCGGGGCAAAGGCTCGCAGGAGGATAAGGTAGGAGAGGGAAAGAACGCGCTGCAACGCACCACCGGGCGGATGCAGCGCATCGCAAGGTGGGGGGGCGCCCGATGCACCTGGGGCGCAGCGCGGACCAGCCCGCCGCGAGCGAGGCCTGGCGGACGAGCCGTTGCTAACTGCAGCGCGCCCCGACTACCGCAAACCAGCAGCCACATCCGCGCGGCAACGGAGAGGCGGAGCAACAACAACAAACACACGGGGGAAATGAGAACCCCAGCAACAAACTGGAAAACGCCAGAGAAGAAGAAAGGAGACAACATCGGAAAAGGCGACAAACTGCGCAAATCTGATCATGGCCCGCGCGCAGGTGACGCCCTTGTCGCAAGAACCCGGGGCGTGGCGACGGGGGCGACGCCTGCGCGGGGACTGTGGCGCGCGTGGGGCGCGGGAGCTGCGCGCGCCAAATGGACTGCGGGAGCTGCGCGAAGCGCGAGAGCCGTGCAATCCACATGGGCCGCGCGATCCGCGCGGGATGGGGGGGCGGGGAGCCGCGTCGGACTAGCGAGGCCGCATGGGCCGCGTGAAGCGCGCGCGGGCGCCCCCTGCAAAGGGCCGGGGGGGGCGCACGGGCAGCGCGAAGCGCGCGGGCCGCGGGCGATGTATGAACCGCACGGCCACTCGTGCTGCCCAGGCCACAGGAAGTGCGCGATCCGCGTGGCAGCTGGTCTTGCGCGCCGCCCGGCAGACCCTGCACGAGCACCGCAGGACTGGTGAGCACTGTAGGCCCGGCGAACACCACGTCGCGAGCCCGATCGGGGAACTGGCCCCCGCTGCCAGGCATTCGGGCGAGAGCCGCGCCGACCAAACCAACCGATCACCCAAGCACCAAACACAACAGCATCAGTTGAGACGTCCTCGCATTGCGCGCGAGGTTCTAAGTAGAGGGCGCGCACTTTGCAAATGTATTTCGTTGCTCGACTACGACGGGGGCAGAGACCAAGGCGACCAACCAATCCAACCACGCAGCCTGAAGTCTCGGCGCCGTCGCTTGCGAGTTCCCCGCAACCTGGGGGCCGAGGCAAGGGCAATGCGTGCATCCAGTGCTGTCGAATGGCAAGGCAGGGTTGGTGGGGAGGGAGGACAGGCAACGGGCGAATCAGGAAGAGGACGAGCAGCAAAAAAACCGAACATGGGTGTGGCGTCAGGCCGCCTCCAAACTGGGCTCGGAGCGCTGCCAGCGCCGCCGCGGGAAAGGCGGGGGGAGGGAAAGGGGGGGCGCCATCCCACGCCCACCCGCCAACAAAATGCAAGGGGGGGGGGGGCAGACAAGAAGGGCGCGATGAGGGAGAGGGAGGGAACGCGCCGCAACGCACCACAGCGCGGCTGCAGGACAGTGAGAAGTGGAGCAGCGACGGACGCGCCTGGAACGCAGCACAAATCAACCCGCCGTCAACGAGGCCAGACGGAGGGAACGCTGCTAACTGCAACGCTTGAGGAAAACCTCGCCTCGCATAGCCTGTACCAAGGCAACATCGCCGAAACTGAGTTCTAGAGTGCGCCAGGACTGCTTTCCCATTTTGGGCCACCGCGATCAAACAACCGCCACCTGGAGTCACGGCCGTGACAGAATACTATGACATGAACACATCGGGTTTTCATAACACTTCAATTGGGCAACATCTATTTTTTTGAGTAGGGTGACGTCAGCGCACAAGCGGGCGCGTAGACGCACAAGGCATCACTGCGGACGCGGGCCGCAATGTTAGTCCAGAGTTGGGGGGGTGGGGTGACCGCGAAGCGTGCCCCCCGAGCCTTCCTCCTCCTCCTCCCTCCCTCCCCCATTCCCGCCTCCGTTCCTCCTCTCCATTACTGTTCCCGTTTCCTTCATCTTCCTCCTTTTCCTCCTCCTCCTCCTTGCCCTCCTCTTCGTCATCGCCCTCCCCCCTGTTTCTCCTAGTGATCCTCCTCCTCATCATCCTCCTCATCTTTGTCACGTTCGCGCTCCTCCTCGTCTTCATCACATCGGCCCCTCGTTTCGACGTGATCGATGGCATGCGGCCTTCCTGCAAGACGAGGCCGCTCGCGCGCCTTGAGACCCCATCGGGCCCCCCCTTTTACCCTCCCCCGTCCTCTTCCTGGCTCCTCCTCGTCGTCGTCGTCGCTCTCCTCCCCCACTTCACCTTTGCCCTCCGCTTGTCCCTCGCTCTCGCCCTCCCACTCCGCACACCTACCCATCCTTCCATTCCCCCCCTCTTCTACCTCTTCCTCGTTCTGCTAACCGCGGCACGGGCGACGGACGGCAGGCCTTCGCAGTGAAGATGCCGTCGGCGTACGGGGGGGGAGGGGGAGGAGGGGGGCCCTCCTCTTCTTCTTCTTCCTCCTCCTCCTCCTCCTCCTCCTCCTCCCCCCTCTCCTCCCCCGCTCCTCCGCCTCTTCTTCGCAGAGGGGACGGGGCGGGAGCACGGGGTGCGACGAGCGGAGGGAGGGGGGGGGGCATGGGGATGAGGACGAGGCGCAGTGGGAGGGGGAGCGGGGACACGGGGAAGGCAGTGATGGGGGATTCGGGCGAGGTGGATGGGCAGGAGAAGGAGGAGACGACGCGACGACGAGTTTCAGCACATGTCTAGCTCGCTAGGGTAAGTGGTCCTTGCGAGGGCCCCACAAGCAACCTGCACGGCGCTCCAGCCCCGAAGCGAAACAGGCAGGCGTGCTTACCCTTCTCAACCACATCTCGGACTAGCAGCTCCTGGCAAAAACGTAGACGAGGCACCACGCGATGCGACTCACATACCTGACCACACGGCGCCAGTGTTTTACACGACTGGCGCACTCGCGCAGAGAAAATGAAAGCATTTTGACACTGGATTCGATGCGCGTTAGATTCAGCAGCAGACAGCCAGCCAAACTCGAAATTGATGCACTTGCGTGCGGAGGCAATGCGCACACGGCCGCACACGTGCCACATACATACCATACGTGATGCCCACGTACTTAGAACGCAATCTGAAACTGCAGCGCCATCTGTACGCGCTGCCTCAGGGTGGGGGGGAGCGACTCCTTGGCCTGCTTGAATTCGGGCCACACGCTTAGAGCTTTGACAAGCTTACTCCGAAGGTCAAGCTTGTCACTCGCACTTTTGAACGCCTGAAAAGCCAGGCCACTAATAAAGACTACCTTGGCACACTTCGAGACATCTGTCGCATCATTCTGGAACTCAGCAGTGTCGGCGACGCCGAACTTCGAGGCGATGTCGCGGAGCCCATCGAGCTCCTGAGCGTTTTTGCCCAATACGCACGCATCTCGTATCACTGAAACGACGGGCCAGTGGGGATTCGGCCCTGGACCAGCCAAACATAGGCAGGAATGCAAGACGAGGATTAGGGGTCGTGGACGGGGTGGGGGATGACGGGAGGACGGGGGGAGGAGAAATTAGGGCAAGATAACAGGAGGAAGGGGGTCAGCGAGGAGGAGAAGGAGGAGGAGGAATAAGAGGAGGAGGAGGAGAGGAGGAGGGTGATGAGGAGGAGGCGGAGGAGGAGAGGTCGTAGGGGTCTGCGAAGACAGACGTGGACGGGGGGTCATTGGGGCGGGGATGCGAGGGAAGGGTCGGGGACAGATAGTGCCCCCCGTGCCAGAAAGAGAAGTGATGGATGGGCGGACAGGAGGGCAGGGAAGGGGATGGATGGGTGAGGAGGGGAGGGGGGGAGACGAGGGAGGAGGTAGAGGAGGGGTGGATCAGGAGCGGGGGGATGAAGGACTGAGGATAGGATGGGATACGAGGGAGGCGGCCGCCCGATCCTTGTCGAGGCTGTTGATTTTGCCTCGCAGCTGGACCACGCCCTTTTCTTTCATGATGGTGTTCTGGGCATTCTTGAAGAAATGGTCCCACTGGCCGTCCTTCTTCGGGTCGAGAGCGTCGAGGTACGATCCACCATCCGACAAGCCGTTCTTGAATTGCTTGACCTCCTCCAGCGCCGCCGTCGCAGTGACCACCTTGCCTCGATAGATCGCCCTCCCGACCTCGAGCCGAAGGCCAACCGATGACTGGAGGATGCGCGAGACCTCGTCGACGGCGCCGTCGGCGAACGTGGCCCACTGGGGATGCTGGACGTGCGCCTCGACCTTCACGATCAATACCAAGAACGCGCCCGAGTCCACGTCCTGAAGGAAGGCATCCTGAATGGCGGTGGCATCTTGAAGGTCGACCTTCCCCCTCACAGACGCCTCGTAGGTCATGAGCGACCGCGCTTCCACGAGAGCTTGAAGCACGAACATCTTGTTGCTGCGAGCTTCCACTGGCAAGTGCTCCTGCATGTCGTTCGCAACCCTGTGGTGCGTGTCCACGATGGCGTTCGGGAACTCTGCCGCCGCCCCAGCAACGATGGACTCGACTGCCAAAACCATCTTGTCGACCATCTCCGCCGAGAGGTTGGCGAACGAAACTTCAGCGAGCAGCTCCAACATCGCGTCCAGCTCCTGCGTCGCGCCCTGCGCGGTGGCCATCCTGTCCAGCACAGCCGTGATCTTGTCCATGGAGCCTTGCAGTTGCTTCCTATGAAGCGCGCGCTCCCCCTCGGCCTTCCACGTCGGCACCGTGGTGTTGAGGGGGAAGGCAACGATGGCATCATCCAACACGCCCAGCAACTTCGTGACATCTCCGACCGCAGTGTTGTCAAGCTCCGCGAACTGCGACTTCATGAACTCGTCCAAGCACTTCTCCAAACCAAAGCCCACGTTAGAGACGACCCCCTTGTCGAAAGAGCAGGTGACCTGGGGCCAGATCTTCAACGCACGCCTCAACATATCACGCTTCTCGTCAGTAGGTGTCGCTGGGGAGCTGACTGCGCTGACCGACGCAATCACGTCGGCGACCAGCCCTCTCTTCTCCAAGAAAGTCGACTCGTTCTTGGTCGCAGAGATGAGCAGGTCATACAAGTAGCTGTTGTCCGCGACCGCGATGCCAACAGTGTGGAACGATGGGCTATCTTCGTCAACATTGGCCTTCAGCTGCACCAGGGCCTTGAACAAGTTCTCGCCGTCTGCATCGGTAAACAGCTTCTCGATGTCGCACAGCGTCCCGAGGGATATGGCGATGCTGGAGATCTCGACCAAGGCCATGCCCTCCGTCTCGGAAAGATCTGCGGTTGAAGATGTCTTCATGTCCACCAGGGTCTTGAAACGATCGGCCACCCACCTCAATCGCTGGATGGTCTTGGGGGAGGTGTTGGTAAGGAGCTGGCACAAGAATGTGTTGACCATGTGCTGGTGGAAGAGCCTGTACTTATCACTGAATTCGTTGTCAATCATGTGCAGCACAGGGTACAGCGGATCCATCTTCTTCTCTGAGGCGTCGCCTTTCCACGGCCACAACATGTCGACGTAGGATTGCACAGCCGCCCTGTTGTCGGAGGACGGCTTGCACTTCTCAGAGGCGCGCCGACAGAAGATGGCCTCGACCACAACGGTCGGCACATCGACCCTCGACTTCACCGCTGCCATAGCTTCGAGTAGCTCCTCCTCTGACAAAGTCTCGACCTTGGCAGGTGCCAGGGACTCAGCGTACGCGTAGAGCTTAAGGTGGTGCTTGAGCTTCTTGGTGTCGCCAGACTCCGAAGCCTTTCTCGACAGTTCCTGCAGGAGCTTCTGGGCGTGGTGGTACTGGACGCCGAGCTTCGTTGTCCCAGTCATCGTGAGAGCGAGGTCCAACTTCCTGATGTAGGTGTCGACCCTGTTCTCGGACTGCCCTCCAGCAGCAGCAGTCGGCGCATCGCCAGCTTGACTGGCGCTGGCGTGTCCGCGATGCTGCGAGAGCTGCGAGAGGCGACCGCCGACGCCTACGGCGCTCTTCGCACCCGCTGGCGCGGGCGGCGCAGCGGGCTGGCCACCGCAGACGCTTGCCGCGCGAGGGGGCGCAACCAAGCTGGCAGCCAGCGAGGGGCGGATGGCGGTAGGAGCCGTGCTCGCCGAGTCGTGCGGCGTGTCATCTCCAGATGAAGCGTCGCCGCCCGAGTCGCTCCCCACGTCGCCGTCCTCGGGCAAGCCCCCGCTGGTTCGGAGGAGGCACCGCGGAGCTGCAGGGCTGTCGGTTGACCCAGCGGCGGTAGTAAGCCGATGTAGAGGCTTGAGTTTCTTCAGTGCGTCAACGCCCCATTCGGCCTCCATTGTCCTGGTGGCGCCGGTGGCGGTGTCGTGCCCTTGGGATTCGTAGAGGTGGCCATTGGGCTTCATCAAATTCGTGTCTCGGTGAGTCGACCCCGTACGCTTGACCTTGACGACTCGGTAGGGCAGCATGGGGTTGTACTCGAAAAGGTACACCAAGTCGGTACCAGGGCCGAACAAGCAAGGCACCTCCATGGTGGGGATGTGCTTAGTGATCCTCTTAGTCGGCGCCTTGCCGTACTCCTTCTTATAGTCAGCGGCTGTCAGAGCCGTGGCCTTGATCGACACTGAGATGGACGAGGTATCGGATGTCCCTGCACTCTGGGGGGCGAAAGTGCGAAGCGCGGGCGATGCCATGTTCTTCTTCGCCTCGTCCCAAGACTGCGTGAACGTGGGGTCGCCGTCTTTCATCTTCTGCGCAGCTTCGTCCAAAGTCACGTGGGAGAAGCAGGCCGCGAACATGTCATTGCAGCCGACGCAGGCGAAGATCTGGCCATTGGTCGTCTGCAGGGGCACCAGCTGCTCCTGATGGGCATCCCAAAAACAAACAATGTGAGGCGGAGGGTAATGGGGGCGGCGGAGGAGGAGAAGGAGACTCAAGCTCAGGCTCAAAAGGTTGGGGACCGTTCGTAGTTGAGACAGTGAGGCTCACTAGTGAGTCGAATTGGCTGTGTACTAGAGATCGGGATAATACTAGATTTTTGGGAACTCATGCTGGTGCCCAACGTGCGGGCACCAGACATGATATTATGATTGACATTACTATTTCATATAGGCCCCACAGCCCACACACCCCAACCATCTCGCGATTGTTTCAAGGGCCCGTGCAATCCTCCTCGGTGACCCCCACGCCGCATGCCCAGCAAGAGCCCGCCTGCGAGGTCGTCTTGGATCTCCTCAAGCGCTTCGGCTCAGCACCAGCTGCAACGTCAGCCTTGCGAGAGGCACCCATATCTGAACAGCCCAAGCAAAATGCGTCAAGGGCTGAAAGGTGTCTGTGACACTTGTCGCACAAATGTGCTTTTGAACCAAACTGGCTACGTACGTGACGGAACTGCGACGGCTCATGGGCCTGGCGATTTTGACAACAAAGACCAGTTATTTGCATGGGAAACAGTGCCCGTGGTGCTGCACAGAGCGATATCTTTGGCCAGCCTTGCGAAATCCTCTCCTCGCCCACCCCCATCTCCCTCCCCCTCCTATCCCACCATCCCTCTCCCTTCCTCCTCGCTCATCCTGCTCCTCTCCGTCCTCATCCTCGTCCTCCTCCTCCTCGTCGTCCACTTCGTCCTACTTCCCCTTCACGAGTGCGAAGGCTCGCCTCATGATTTTTTGTGCCGTCATGCTTCCCACATCGGGCTATCTCATAGCCTCGTCACGCATGGCGCAGGGCGTTGACGTCATTTTCGCCAACGTAGAAAGACTTGCAGCACAGAAGAGGGCTCGAGAGGACCCGAAACAATACTATGTTCCCTGTTGGTTGGTGCACCACCCGCTCCTTGGCACCCTACACCCCCGCAGAGGGACGGCACGAATGAAGAGCAGAAGGACGACGACGACGACGACGACGACGACGACGACGCCAAACGAGCCCATGCGCAGGAACGCGCGCCTTGCTGCGTCGGGGGCTGGCGGATCACGATGTCCTGATGTCTCGCTCGGTGTGTTTGGCACCCTGGCGGCTCCTGGTGCAAGGCGGTGGTCAGGGTGAGGGGGGCACTCCCAGAGCACTTTTCAAGCACTTTTTCGGCAGTCTGGGCCACACGGGCCCCCCCAGGCACTCTCCGAGCACTTTTTGAGCACTTTTTCTGCACTTTTTAGGCGCTCCGAGGCGCGCCCCAGAGTGCCCAAAAAGTTGAAAAAAAGTGCTCCTGGAGTGCCCCCGACCCCCCAGAGTCGCAAAATAGTGCCAAAATAGTGTTCCGCAGACCCCGCCCGAGACCTAGAGTGCCCGCCGAGCCCCAGAAAAGTGCCCCCCCGTGACTATTCCGAAGAGGGGGTTCCCGAAACAGTGCCCCCGCCCGACTCTTTCCAGCGCGTGGGCACTCCAAGAGTTACTTTCAAGTGACTCCAGAGATACTAAAAAGTTACTTTGGAGTTCAGGGGGGGGTGCATTCTGGGAGACCATTTTCCGACGAGTGCCCCCCCCAGCACTCGTTCACGTCTGCGCTCGGTCGGGGGCTCCCCCTGCAAGACCCCCCGCCATCTGCTCACCCGCGGGAGGTGCGCTGCCTAGACCCGCCTCGTGGGCGTCCGTCGACCCAGGAACGCGCCCTGGGCGTTGCTCACGCAACGCCCACCCCCCAGAGATCCCAGGGCCTCCATGGGCTCAGCCTTGATCCCCGACTCTGGCAGGGACGGAGGTGCGCTCACTGGGCAGGCGCACCAACGGCGCTCGTCAGGCGGGGTCCGCCCAGGAGCGCAGTGGACCTAGCGTGTTGGAAAGGGGGCTGGGCAGGGCGGTCGGCGAAGAGGGCGGAGCAGTGACGGGCGGGAGGGGCACGCGGAACGGGCGGGGGGGGGGGTTCAGGGCGCAGATGCGGGAGTGGGCAGGCAGGCAGGAGGAGGGAGGAGAGGGATTGGGGGCGATTGGAGCAGGAGTTGCGAGGGGAGAGTGAGCGGGTGCCAGAGATATGGACTGTGTTGTAGTACGAGCGAGTAGCGTGAGTAGAATTTGTAAGAGTGCGGTGCAGTGTCGGGGCTGAGTCGTGGACCACAACCAGACCCTGTATTGGCCCGCTTGCAAGTTTTAAATCATACGTTATACGGATGTCTGGTAAGTAGGTGTAGCGTGGCAGTTGTTGGATTTAGGAGTTGTAGTTTGAATCGGATGTACCGTTGGACGTATATCTACATGCTTAGTGTGCGGTGAGCGCTTCAAGTTGCGTGTGCGTATGTGGTGTGTGTGTATGATGCGTGCGTGCTATGGGGTCCTCATGGCACCTCATCTGGCTCGGATGCATCGCCATCCAATATGGCCGCCTCGTGGCCCAAAACGTCCACGCCACCAGGCAAGCCCCTCACTAAATCCCTGGCTGCGTGTCGCTCCGCCCTCGAGATGAGCCTTAAATACAAACCGTCCTTGTGGGCATATTTGCTAGCGTGCAGGTGGGCGCCAGACAACCAAGCAGCCAGCAACCCTATTGGGCGGCCTTGCCCACGCCGCTTAGGATTTCTACGGCTCGTGCGAGTGAGATCGCATTTGATGTCACCATCGGCGTGGCATTTACAAATTGCTACAAAACGTTCGTGCTTGGCGTAGTATCGAATTGTGCCGTGCGCCAACTCAACGGTGGCATCGGCAGGGTCATGAGCAATGACAGAACCAGGGCCAGGCGGGGGGGGGGGGGCTGGAGGTCCAGGGGCGGGCGCAGCTGGCGGGGGAAAAAACGGGATTGCCGCATGCCCAAGTGCGGGCTCAGACCCAGACGGAGATCGCCCCCCTTCTGCATCCCCGACCGCTGGAGGGGGAATTGGTGGAGGATGCTCCCCGCCGTCGTCTGAGGGGCACCCGCCAACGGATTCGTCACCTGGAGGGGCCTCGATTGGGCCGAACATGTCCCACGAGTCAAAGCTGTCCGCCTCGCTGGCGACGTCGACGTCAGCGTGGCCCTGGGAAGCTTCTACGGCTTAGAGCCCCTCCCCCTTGTCCCCAGGGCTCCCCAGACACTCAAAACTCCACCCTCCTGCCCGCCCTTGCCACCCCCCCCCCCGCCCCTGGCTGCGCCACCCTTCTACCGTCGGGAAGGGCTGCGGCGGGGCTGGGGGGTGGTGTGAGGGTGGGTGGGTGTGGGAGGACAACGCTGGTCAGAGATCGGACGAGGACCATGAGCTTGAGGATGATGGGGAGGGGCATGGCGATGCAAGGATGAGGAGGGGGGGGGAGCAGGAGGACAATGCAGCCGCTTCCACCTGCTTGACACCCCAAGTCCTGGCACCCGTCCTCGGAGGAGTCTGACCCCGCAGCGTTGCCGTCGCGGTCGTCGCACCCGTCGTCGTCGCCGTCCTCTAGGTCGCTCGTGACGTCGGGCTCCACATCGTCGGCGCCCCCCTTGCGACGACCCGAACCGCCTCTGTCCACCCCGCGCCTCCGAGTGCTCCAGAAGGTCTCTGCAACGCCGTAGTCATCGGTCGAGACAGCGACTGCAAGCCCAGCACGAAACTCAGGGACAGCCCTGACGCTGTCGGAAAGAACAAGCCACTCGACGGCCCAATCCTTGGAGAGGTCCAGGGACTTGAACGCAGCCCTGTCGAAATACGTCGTGCCATTCACCTGAAGATGATTTTTTATACAAGACGCAGCGCAACACATCACATCACAGTAGGTAGCTGTTACACTTGTACGTACAACGCATGGTGCATGTACTAACGCATGGTGTAGCGTGAGGTGGTTACATCTCGTACGCCCTTCTCAACCCCCAAAGCTGGCCTCGAACGTGTACTCGACCACGCCGTCAACCTGCTCCACCCGCTCCAAAAGGTTCAGCTCCCTGAAGTGCCCAACATACGGCGAGAATGACATAGTAGCCACGTGCCAGTAGGTAACGGTGGAGCGTGTGTCGATCGCCACGGGCGCCACCTCAGCCAGTGCAGCCGACCATGGGTCGTCGCACGACGATGCCCCAGGCGCATCAAGGTCGATCGGAGTCAGCTTCGCAACGATGATGCGGTCCTCAAGTGCCTTCCTCTTGCCAGAAACCTTCTTGAAACATGCTTTCATGTGAGAGTAGAAACTCCGCCGTGCCTTCTCGCGGTGCGGGGGCGAGCAGCAGCACGCGCCGACTGCTTGGCAAGGAACCTTATCTGGCTTCCCGATGGCGGCGTCGGGGATCGGATCGCACTCGTCATGGTAGATCGGCCTGTGCATGTGGACCCACTGATGGTCGAGGGCGCTACCAAGGTTGGTCTGGCGCGTCCGAGCGTTGATGGACCGAGCCAACTTCGCCGTGGACCCCGTCGGATGTAGCACGTCGGCAAGTGCTGATACTGGCCCTGCCCCTGGTACAAACTGCAACGCCCATGCAAAGTCTTTCAAGCACGGCATGGCGTCCACGACAGTTCGCCGCAGCTGCTCACCCTGGTCGGCGTGCCAAACAACCAGCTTCGCTTGATCACTGTCAGCCTTGCGCCCTTCTGCCTTTTGAATCGTCCTGAGGTTCTCCCTCGAGATCTTCATCATCTCGTTCACCGAGTTCTTCTGATCGTTGGTGGCCGTCCGCATCGCCTGCTCGATCGCCCAGTCGCACTTCTGATCGGTCGACTCGAGGCTCGGCATCTCCACGAGCGCCAACGTAGCTTGCTGGAGGGCGCCTTCCTTGCGACGCTTGTCAATTGCACGTTGAAGGTCCCTGGTCCGAAGTCCAAAACTGCTGCCGCTCCCGTCCTTGCCCGACCTGGTGGCCACGGCCCCGCGCTGGACCAGCCCCTCCTTCTCCTCTGGCGAAAGGGCCCGATACCTAGCGGAGAGCTCTTTTGAATCTTGGAGTCCATGCTTCCCCAAGGACTGCTCCCGCACCCAGCAACGCCACGCTCCACCTGGTCTACTGACAGACGCAACAGCAGGCTCGGGCTCGCTCACCCCGTCGGCCCCGACGTCTTCCTCTTGCGCTGACAGCCCCGGCCAATGCATGCCGCCGATGCGCACGTGGTCCAAGACGAAGTCGGCCGAGAGCTCGGTGAACGCGCAAGGGCTCGTCTGCACGCTTTTGCTTTCCAGCCGGCGCCGTATGCTAGCGTGCCTCGTCTCGATGGCAGCGATGTGCATTCTGGCTACGGCAGCGTGCGCCCGAAGCTCACTCATCGCACGTGGACTCAGTTGTGCACCGTCGGCGTCAAGCCCGTGCCGTTCCACGAACCCCTTGCTCCAATCATCCATGCAGCAGGGCGGCATCGATAACACGTCGCCCAAGCTGCTGCCATTGAGAAGCTTGAACATTCGGATGGGGAATGCGTTGTGGAGGATGTCCATCGCTTCGTATACCAAGCAGTCTGCAGCAGAGCACAACCGAAAGGCGAAGTTCCTGGTCTTGACGTTCATGTCCCCTGGCTGCAGTAAATGATCCCAGAGCCCAGACTCCTCGAACAGCTTTCGAAACTGGTAGTGGCTCGTCTTCTCCAACTCCCCCGAGGCCGCCACGACAATCGGGTACGATGCATCAATCGAGACATCCGCATCTGCTGAACGCGCTGCCTCTTGCTGATGGTCTCGCTGCCACTGCTTGCCACCAATAGCGAGGTGTTGCTGTCGGAGTTGCCGCAACGGTTCCATGGTCTGCCGTATCACGATCGACCGCGAGAGCGGCCTGCTCCTTAACCAATCAGTTGCTTTCCTCCTGCGCTGCTCGTTCTCCATCCGCGCCGCCTCGCATGCGTCCGCCATGCCGTCGGCGCCTGGGGCATCGCCACCGCCAGTGGCTGTGTCGTCGCGCTGCATGTCCCCAGGGCGAGTGGACGGCGCGCGATCAACGGAGTGCCAAGGCCTGTCGGCCCCCAACGACGCATGCGCACCACGATGCGGGCCAAGAGATCCCGCCACTGAGCACCACGTTGCCCAGATTGCCGACACCATGCCGTGGATGGCCTCCATCATGACGAACTCATCGAATGCTTGGTCTGCCCCAGTCCATCGAGAGCGCGGGTACACTTTGAACCGCCTGCCTGCCACGCAGGATTGGATGCCCCTCCCAACCACGTCTGCGATCCGAGTACGGTCGTAATCAATGCCCTCTGGGACGTAGACCTCGATGACGCCGCGCCTCCCCCAGTCACCATTGGGGAGGCTTTGTATGCAAAGACGCTTCGCGAGCAGCCTGGACCCACGAGCCATGCACAACCTGATCAAGTGCTTGCGGTACAGGACTGCATCTGGTGGCGGCTCGCCCCTCTTGATCTGCAGCTTGTCCTTGACGTAGGCCACTACGCAGCGCCCGAATGTCTGCATCCCAGTTCCCAAGTTGACTGCGAGGCTGAAGTTGATCTGACCACTGATGTCGTCCTCGCACAACCCGAACGTGCGGCGATGTACACCAGCGAGGTTGTGAACCTCGCACCCCAAGTATATATGAAACCACTTTGACCCACAAGCCCTCTTGTACAAAATGCCTCGCTCAGCTCTGAAATTCGACGACGCCCTGTCCATAGTAGCGATGCGTGTGCGTGTTTGAAACCTGTTCGGGAACTCAGTAATTGCGCTCCGTTGGTTGTCTGCCTCTTGGAGGCATTCTCCTGTCGTTCGATCCAGTAGCTGAAGCCACGACTGCGTGGACCCTCGGAGCATCAGAATTGCACCAGACGGCGATTGAATCACCATCAAATACTCAGCAGCAGACTGCAATACTTTGGACGTGGTCGCCGGGGTCTTAGCCAAAGTCGGCAGCGGAGGCAGCGCGCCATGCTGAGCAATTGCAACGACCCCATCACCAGCCTCCAGTGCCAAGTGAGGTGCCTCTCCGATGCCGATCCTATCTCCAAGGTCTTGCAAGCCTACTTTAAGCGGTGTCTCGTCAGCGCTAACCCACTCAATATAAGCCAGAAGGGCATTGTCGGGGCACGTCGTGCCGACCAAGGCTTCCAATGTAAGACGATGGTTCCTATCCACGTGGATTGCTGCACACGCTAGTCGGCACATGTTCGCCCCAATGTGTTGTGCTGACGTCCCCGTAGCAGCAGCCAGCGCCCGTTTGGTTCCACTTCGGAATGGTGTCGAAGACGAGCTGCTCAAATACCAATCACCCAATCTAGACATGTCGTTATCATGCGAGCTGTCTGGGGGCTCCCTGTCCGCAACCCCCATGGCCTCCATGACCAGCGGCTGCAACGGCCAGCGCTTGTCGTAACCGACGTGGAACCTAGGAATACGAGCCATCACTGCCGAATGCACAACTGGCCACTTCTCAGAACGAGCTCCCACAACTATCAGGCCGCCGCCGTCGACAACTACCTCCTCGTCTGCCGCCTCGCGCCTCGCTCTCTTCACCTCTCTAGCGTCTGCCAGCTGCTCGGCTCTAGACTTTCTCTCCTCAGGTCGGCCTGAGTCGCGCGGCCGAGGACCTGGCCGTCGAGCAGCTCTGCGACGCTCCTCCTCGGCCGCACGCGCCACGATCATGGCGAGTGGACCTGCCCGTCGGGCACCGTGGTCGGCGGCTGGGCTGGACGGAGCTGGTCGCTGGTCACCGTCCAGTCGGTCGACGTCGGTCTTCTCATACTCGGCATCGCTATCGGAGCAAAATGCTGCCAACGCTGCCGCTTCCCAGGCGTCGTCTTCGGGCGACGCCATCGAGCCAAAATGGCTGCCACGGCTGATATAAGCACGATGTAGGGGGCATGATGACGAGGACGGTTATGGAGGGGGAGGTTGATTATATGAGAGGAGGGAGGAGGGAGATGAGTCCGAAGAGCAGGAGGACGAGGGTCAAGAGCACGATGGGCAGGGATATGATGACGGAGGAGGCGGCGGAGGGTCTTAGGGCTGAATGATTACGATGAGGCAAAGTTGGGGTGAGCTAGCCGTTGAACTGGACATTGCGTAGTTGGCAAACATATTGCACGACATGGCATTATATAACGCTCGAACCCCTTCTCACACAAAACATTGATAAACACCATTTTGACATGAATACATTGTGAATGATCGACTCCTGAAGCTAGTGCAATCGTCTCGAGGCTCCAGAGCACAGGCAGACCACGCTCCGATGAACAAGGCACGAATAGCGCGTAGCACGACGTTACAATCGAAACCGCACCCTGGCGTCTCTACTCGCGCGCAAGGACCCAAACCTGGAGCTGACCACTCTAAAGGCTACTTTTTTTGTGATCTAACAAAACGGGCCCCTAGCACTACATAAGGTACTCTGATACCCACTTCCCCCGCTGTTGGCATGTAACAGGGTTAGCGAGGCCACGATACCCTCAATGCAACGCGCCCCGAAGCCCAAGTGGCCAGCCAAATCCGGGCGGCATCATCAAGGCGGAGGAACCAAAGAGAACCAAGCGGAAGGAGGGCCCTAGCAACGAGTGGGAGAGCGGCGGAAAGAGGGTGGAGGACTATACTCAGACGGGCATGAACTGCACAGACCACGTGCCCGCGGAGGTAGAGCCATTCAAAAACGAAATGCTGCACAGGCGACGGTGAGAAACATGTTTCGTTACGGGAAGTCCCCGTGTATGCATCGGTCAGCTCCTCCTCCTCCTCCTCCTCCTCATCCTCCTCCTCCCCCTCCTTATTCTGCTCACCCGCGGTATTTCTCATTGGCCAGGTAACGCATGAGTTTCCTAGCGATTCCTGTCTGCGAACGTCGGAACATGAGCGGGTATGTAAGAAACTGGGTGAGCCGAGACGTCCTTGCAACATGATGCGACAACGCCCGTGATGTAGCCTCTAGCGGCCCCCCCCCCTGCGGTCCCCATATGCCACGCGTGCTACATCATGACGACCACGCAACCCAGAACAACAATAAACACAATCGAGTCATAAAAGCCAGGGTTCCGCATGAGGCATCCCCACAAACTGGGCGCCATTGGGTAAGTGCCCACCTGCTATTGCACAGCAGTGGTCACACACACACACACCGCTGAAGAGAGACACGTCTTCCTCTCAACAACCTGGCGGCTAACCCTTGTAGAGCCCAAGTAGTATGTCTACTACGTCGTCGCGGCGCCTGCGCGGCCCTAAAAAGAGACGCGTCGACATTCCCAAAACAAGCGGTTCGATTGACATATCCCCAGAATCTGGGCGCGAACGCATCGGTGATGTACCCCCTGGCGCCTCCCCCCCTGTGGCGCCCAAACAGTGATGACTGCTACACCGCGATTGCCACGGCCAGAAAGCAGATGTCTGACTTCCGCAGGCCACCTGTTCGCAGGGGACGTCCCCACAATCTGGGGGCCAACGGGCAAGTGTCCGACCCTCGGGCGCCCTCCCTCCCTCTCTGGGGTACCCAAGTATTCGCTTTCTTCGTGGCGGCTTGAAAAAAGCATGCCCACCTCAAAACGCCAGCGTCTCGCGTGAGATATCCCCGAATGCTGGGCGCCAGCGGGCAACTGTCCTACCCCGTGGTCGCTCCCCCTTGTGGCGCCCAAGAGCTATGTCTGCGACATCGCGAACACCGCGCGGCGCCTACATCCGTAAAACAAGCGAATCGCTGGAGACATTCCGGCACCCCCTCTTGTGTTGCCCAAGTGCCGTGCCTGTCGCATCGTGATGATTCCGGTCGCGAGATGGAGAAGGAGGGAGGAGGAAGTGAGTGGACGGAGGCGCGACACGGATAACAAGAATGGAATCAGCTCCGCAGCATCCTCCACGAAACGTGCAACTACCTGCACAATGATCCATTATGACCGTCGGACCCTTGCTCCGCACGGGTTCGACAGAAGCTGGCGGCAATCAAACTGGCCCAACCTGCTGGTACATCGCTTCGATTTTGACTTTCGTCAAACGTGCGTTTGATTGGCCCGCGTCGCCCAGCCCCCCATCTGAACCAAGAGCGCCAGTTTCTGCTGAGGCATCCTCTCGATTCGCTCTTAAACTGGCCACAGCGCGCAGGTGACGCTGGCGGTGTGCTGCCCGCGCCGAGGCGAGAGCGCCGTTTGGACGGACGTTCGGCCATTGTACGGAAGTTCGGCCCGCATAGTAGCAGGCGGCGCAATGGAGGCAAACCGAACTCAGCAAGCCCTGCAGTACTACTTGTATTGCTGCTCCCTTGGCCTGCCTTATAGACTAGCGCGCGCGAGCAAAAGCCAGTGTGTGCCACACTTGCAGCACAGTAGTTGAAGGCAACTCGCTAGGACAGCCTGGCAGATATTGCTATCTCGCGTTAGCTAGCCCGACCTAGGTCAACATGCCTCCACAGTGCAATTATCTTTCTTCCTGCTACATCCGTAGCCACTAGTTAAGTCGACATAAGGCTTCTAGACTGCCCTCGTGTCTTTGCACGATAAGACGGCACAGCCGATCTTACGCAGAACTATCTAAATTGACTTGCATTCGCTAACGGCGCCATTCCCGCAGACACGCCCACAACAAAGCACGACATATGTACATGCAGGCATGGCGACGATGCAACTAGCAAACATCACGCGGCGCACAACGCAACCCACACGAACTCATACATACATCACTGCCCTGCGTGCCCACTGTTCAAATGTATCGATGGCGCCGTGCCCAAGTATAGTATTCATGTATGCGCCGTCTTGACGTAACCCTCCATTCGAGGCCACCGTAACCTCCTATAGAAACAATGAACGTAATTCTGAATGAGATGAAGGACATGTACTCAGCACATGATATCTAGATGCTGCCCCCGTGCTCTTCTGCAGCGTGGCCAAAGTGTTGTGGTCAGCGCCAGGTCGTGCCTAAGACATCTGTTGTAATTGTCCAGGGAACCGCAACGCCAAGAAGGCACCTCTGTGGACTGCAGCTTCTTACCCACGGCACAAACTGTACATGGCTCGGCTTTTGACTCGCGAACTAGCTCTCCCAGCAGGAAGAGGGGCGTCAAGGCATGCCAATACGTATGCAGAACGGCGCTAGACCGACGAGAGCCACGCTCACACTTGGCCGTTGACTCACACAACAGCCCTCGGCGCGGTTCACCTGAGAGCGGCGTAGGCCTGGGACTGCTTCCAAGGCACAAACACCTTGCCTTCAAGCACAACTCTATCAGCGCCACAACCTTGGCATACATCCACTGAAGCCTCCCGCCAATCTCGTCAACTGCGGCTGCGTGGTCACCCACACCAAATATAATGAACATGCGACAATGGCCAACACGACGTTGCTAACGAGAACTCCACGAGATCTGGCTTCAAGCATCCTGACCGGGCAAGAACGGGACGCGCAGAGTTCGTCCACTGGGCTAGTATGGCGAAGATGAAGATGAAAAGTAATAAGAAGACGAACGCTAATACTACTAACACGAAAACTAAAAAGGAGAAGAGGAAGAAGGCAGAGGGTGGCGACGAGGAGGCGGATGAAGATGAGGACATCGTGGAGGACGAATGGACAGCGAGGAGGACCACGAGGACCAGGCCTACGAGGAGGAAGTCAATCACAAGGATGGTGAGGAAGAGCACCATGATGACGAGCACGACAAGACAGAGGACGACAATAACGTTGAGGCGAGGTAGGAGGACGGCAGCGCTGAAGACGAACAGGACATCGTGTAAGAGGAGGGGGAGGGCAGGGAGGACAGGATGGACGACGAGGCTCTCGAGAAGGACGAGTAGAACAAGGCGGAAGATGCCAAGGACGAAGGGATGGCGACGGGGAGAAGGACGACATGGAGGACAATGAGGAAGATAGTCTGGGAGACGAGAAGGAAGGCTACACGGAGGACGACCACGAAGAATGACAGTCTGTTAGCGCCAACGGTCGCCAAACGAGGGCCTAACTAGCGCCCAAGAGATACCCAAAGGACCTCGCATGAGCCCCCAAACAATCCTTCAATCTGCACCCCATGTGCCTGCCCTTCTCGCTCCGACAGCACCTCGGGGAGTCAGAATTCAACCGCCCTCGAGGGAGTGTTACATCGACTGTCAGCCACAGGTGCCCCGGCGTTGCCGCAAGGGCAAGATGCGGCGGTGATTCGCCGTAGGCGCCACCTATAATTAACCAGAAAATGGAGCGAGAACACCCGCATAGTTTTTAATGATCCCCCATGCAGACAAGGATCTGCGCCCCGTATCACGCCCCCTTCCCGAAACGCTGGCCTTGCTGCGCGTCGTGACATCGAGCCGACAGCCTTCAAGCAGGCTAGATGCTTCCAAGCACGTGGGTCATCTAGCTGCTGACCTCTGGCTGTGCGAGCCCCACAAGCGCTCAGGGTGGCACGCTGCTAAAACTAGTTCCCGAACGTCGTCTTTCATCCCCAAGTGAGGGCTGTGTCCCTCCCCCTGCTTCTGTCCCTTAGGTCACTTTCCCGGGGGCCCAGCTTCGCCCCCAAACTATACACACGCTGGATAGCAGGCAATAGTTGGCAGATTCTGGTGGCCTCCAAAGCGCCCTCCAAAAGGTGTCCACCCTGTCTTGTTCTCAAACGGCTTACTAGGACGAAGGGGCCCTCTAGAGACGCTGAAGACGCCCCGCAAAACGGCACACGAAGCCCTCTGGAGGCCATCAAGGTGACCTTAGAGGCGCCCCGTAGAGCACAAGAGATCCCCAAGCAGCCCCTACACATCCGCAAGAGTTCCTCAAGAGGTCTTCCAAGCGCTACCAAGAATGCACCACACCAAGAGAGGCCCACATCCCTACGCACCCACCGCGACAGCCGAGGAGGCACCAAAGACGCGCCCAAGAATTTCAGACCCGACCAAGCCATGGTCATCCTCCTCCTATGTCTCCCTCTCCTTCTCCTCATCCGTCACCTCCCCTCCCACTCCTCCTCGCCCCAACGAACACATTCTCTTCCCGCTTCTCCTCCACCTCCTCCTCTTCCTCCTCCACATCATGCGAGCTGCATCTTCCCCCTTCTCTTCCTCCCCCTCCTCCCTCCAACCTTCTCCTTCCATTGCCGCATGTGTGTGTAAGTTGTCTCTCCCCCTCTTCCTCGTAGCGAAATTCCCCGTCTCGCCAGGGATACTGAACGTCGGGGAGTGGGGTACCGATGCGCCCCACGGAGCCCCCAAGATGGCCCTTCGGTCGGGCGCCCTCCGAGAAGGGACGAAGCACTGGTACTGGAATGGCTGGTGGAGAAACGGCTCGCACAATGCAAAACAACGTGTTTAATTCCGCCGTGTTAGTCGGAACGTCTCCGACACATCCTGTGCAATCGTGGGCGTCACGTGCATGATGCAAGGCAACTCCTGCACAACAATGTTGCCGTGCACTCGACTACAACGAACGCATCACGAACACGGTGGTCACGAACACTGCGGGCTTTAGGATTGTTGAAATCGGGCAACAACAAGTCAAATGTGTAGCGATTGTGTACCGATCAGAAGCGTGCGATGCAAATTGCTTCAATCACGAGTGGGATAGGGATAGCAAAGAGGCTCGAATCCTGCACGACGCTTCACTGGGTTGAGTGAACGAACAACGCGGTCACACGTGGAAGCACTGCGAACTTCTCCCTCGAATCATACGGCATATGATGATCTGATGATGCTGCTTATCTCCGACTCTGACTGTAGAACACTCTGGTGCCGCAAGCGTCTTCCTGATCGCTCCACCTTCGAAAGAAACTCCCCTCCCAGCACCCCGTTGACAAAGAGACACTTGGGGCATGGCCAGCCGCCTTCTCGTATTGTCCGGGCGTCCCTCCCTCCCTTGCCGCTCTTTTCACAAGACACAGCCGTGTGCGCCACATGCGTTCAATTTTACGCGAAATCGAGCGAGTCGAAAGACCATACGGGCATACATGTTCGCGCGCAGTGGTTCAGGATGTAAGCGCAATGAAGGGCGGTGACGCGTTCGCACATACACTCGATGATGCGGCCGTGACGCTGAGGAGTATCACTAAGCACAAGTGCAAAACGACTTCAACATCATATTGCCGATTCGCACACCGTCCGTAGCTTCCTACGACAATCCCAATTCAAGAAGACTGATCATTAAAAGAACAAAGCCACAAGCATGCAACACATCATCGGTTACTCTGACATGTCTGGCCACATTCATCGCCCTGCGAATACACCACATACTTTGGCAATGCTTAGAACCTGAATCCTTGCCCAACGACGTAAGCCCCGCTCAATGCAGACTGTGCTCGCACATGGTCAAACCGAACCGCAGTTCGTGGACACGCCGTACATCAAACACGACTGACATCCCATCTATGACGTTTGCAGCGATGAGAACTGAAAGTTACTTGTTCCTTTTGTTTTGCCTTTGCAGTTTCGAAATGCACAATGCTTCTGCTGCGCGCCCCGCGACACACCAGCTTCTCCCTTCCGTCCTGTTGAACTCTAGAAAGTCTCCCTTCGCCGACCACAAGAAGGCGATGATTAATACTGACACAGGAAAGGAGCCGAGTAACCACACCGGCGGATCCTCCCCCGCCAAAGCATCAGCTCTCGATTTCCTCCCTGCGCCACTGCTATCCGCATCTCAGCTTTGAGGGAACTCCTCGTGCGCCTTCCTTGTTCGCTCCACGGTCACCCGAACACTCCCGACGCGACAAGATACGGCGTGCGGTCTTCGGCACTGCGGCATCACGCGCCATTGCGACTGCACATAATGGCTCGGCGCAGCCCGGCCATGCGCCAGAGAGGCGATGGAGAACCAATTTCGAATATTAGGGGCCTTGGGGAGGAGGGTGCACCGCAGCAAGTCTTGAGGGCTGCCCTGGGGCGGCGCGGCGGCACAGGGGGACCCTGCGCTGTGCAGGACGGGAGACGGCCATGGGCGCAGAGCGGGGCCAAGGTTCCCTCTGGCGCGAGGCGTGGAAGGCCGCGGGAAGGTCCAACAAACTCAGTACACGCAAGCACAGACACACACAACACACGCACACACAATCACAAACACAAACACAAACACGCACACAAACAGAGGCACACACGCAAACACACACCACCACGAGGACACACGCACGCACGCACGCACGCACACACGCACACACACACACCACACACCACACACCACACACCACACACCACGCACCACACAGCACACAGCACACAAAACACAAACCACAACACGCAACACTGAACACCACACATCACACATCACACAACACAATAACACATAATACAGAACACAGAACACACAAACCACAAACCACACAACACAGAACACACACACACACGCACCACACAACACACAACATACAACACACACAATCCACAACACATGCACAACACACACACAACACACGCAACACACAACACACATTCACATTACACACAACACACAACGCACACACAGCACACAGAACACACACACAACATACACACACCCTCTCTCACACTCACACTCACACTCACACACACACACTCGCGCACACACGTTGCCTTTACGCCACAGTGAGGAGGCCATCGCGCGTCAAACCGCATCGGGGCACACAGGCTGTCAGTTGGGCCGACAAGCTTTGTTCGAGGCAACGTGGCTCAGCCTAGTAATCCCAGGTTCGGGCCAGACTGGGGATGCCGAGTCGCAGGAGAAGTGGGCGCGAGAGGAAACACGATAACATCAATTGGAGGCCGTGGAAGACCACGAAGACAGCGGCTGGGGAGAGGGGGGGGCAACAGTGGCGGAGACAACGGGGCAATCGGACGGCATGTCCGACGGCCGCCGAAATCGTTGGCGCACAAAGCACCACGGATACCAGCCGCGCAGGGGATATCAAACTTCGAACTTATCCCGATCCCTGAGAGTGGCAAGCCAAAAGGCTACAACTATCTGAAGGATGCGTCATCAGAAACCGAAGGGGGCCCTCAACATCGGCATCGAGATAAGCGGATACTCATCATAGAGACAGGGATCTGCTCCAGGCTGGTAATGGGAGGGAGAAGCGTTTCTCGAAATGCTGGGCGCGCACGAGCAGTGCGCAGCAACTGTCTCGGGAAATGCTTCCGTCGCGCTAGATGGGGCGTTTCTCTGAATTCTGGGCGCGCGAGAGGACCGCCGCGGCAGCCATTCCGAGAAGCAGAAAATACGGTTTCTCGACATGCTGGGCGCGCACCAACTGTGCGCGGCGGCAATCTTGAGAATGGCGCTTGCTGAGTTCTGGGCGCGCACGGCTCTAGCGCGTTCTCGCGCGCCCGGAACTTTCGCGAAACGCCTTTGACGCACTATTCGGGGCGCGTCTCGGAATTCTGGGCGCTAGACCGAGGGGATTCACGTGACGGGGGCGTGGCTCGCCATTCTGGACGCGCGAGACCGTGCACGCCAGGAATCTCGGATGCTTTTCTCGAGATTCCTACTGCGCGCTGCCGCCGCGCCCCTAGAACATAGAGAAACGCCCTCCGCGGTGTCAGAACACATGGCTTGGCGCCAGAGAGGCGTTTCTCGAAATGCTGCTGTCGCGGCCGCCGGCGAACACGCAGCGTGGCCACGAGAGGAAGAGGCTGCGGGAAACGCCTCCGCCACGAGGCGTTGCAGCCCCCGCTCGCCCGAGCCCAGGCGCGCGCTCGAACCCCGGGCCCGGGCCCGAGCCCGAGCCCGCGCCCCAGCCCGAGCCCGCACGCCCAGAGGCGGCCCAAGGCAACCGCGACCTGGCGCGGGCCCCCGTCGGGCGGAAGGACAGCGCCGTCACACGCTTTGCCTCGGCGGCCCCGCGCGCAGCATCGGCTGCGGCACCCAGGGGCGCGCGGCGGCGGAGGCCCAGGGGGAGAGCGCGAGGCCGACGGCGAAGGTCCGCTCCGCCAAGCCGCGCGTCCGAGCCCGCGCGCCGAAGCTCCGCGGGCACCTCAGCCCAGCGGCGCCTAAGGGAGGCGTTCCGCGAGTTTCCGTACTCGAGCGCCTCGGAAGATGCACTCAACAGCATCTGCACCTTCACGGCGACGCTCTCCCCGAACGGAGAGGGGGCGTGAGACAGGGAGGCGGCGAGGCGAGAAGAGAGCAAGACACCCGGAGGGCGAACTGCTCAGGCGGCCACCATCGCAGGTCCTAGAATCGGCTGCGCGCAGGGAGTGACCCTAGGCAAGAGTGGCCTTGGGTGCGCGGCTTTGGGGCGGCTTCGGGGGGGCGAAACCGGAGCGCGCAAGCCGCTGCTATCGCATCCCTTTCAGCCATCTGGAGACCTCAGCGTGCCCACACCAAACGCCACTCTGGCGACAGGTCACTCTTGCGCGTAACCGATGGAAACTGATCTGGGGTCCGGCAACCAAGGCGACAACGTCTGCAGGAGAGGCGTATGGGCGCCAGCGACGCGGGTTGCGCGGACGCGGGGCGAGCTCCTGGGAGCTCCGCGGAAGCACCAGCCAAGGAGAGCCTGCCACGCAGACGTCCGCCGTGCGCAGCGAATGCCGGGACAGCGTGGGAGGCAGCCGGGGTCAGCGCCCAGGAGGGCCCGTCAAGGGCAGGGCAGGGAGTGGCTCCCCCTGGGTCCACCAGCGTCTGTGAGAGGTCCAACGAGCACCCGAGCCCTGAGGCCCGAGGCCCAGCAGGGCGCCAAGAGGTTGCTCCAGGAGGCCAGCCAGCCGATCCCTGGCAAAGGGGGGAGAAGGCGGCGCAGCACCCAAGCAGCCAAGAGGAGGGTTGCGGGCCAGCCTGGCCTGAGGCGGTGACCTCTAGGAACCATAATGGCACGTGGCGGAGAGGGAAGGATGGCAGGGACCTCAGGCGGCACAGAACAGGCAGGGCGGCAGGATAGAAGCACGCTGGGCGCGAACCTGAGGACAAGCGGCCGAAGCCAGCCGGAACCTCGCGGGCGAGACGCGCATGAGGCAAAGCAACGAGGGGGGCCGTCACGCGCCGCCGCGGCACGAGGGCGGCCACTCAGGGGAAGGGAGCTCAGAAAAGGACTGGCGACTGCGACTGCGGCTGACAGGTGGAGCGAACCCCCTGAGGGGGTCGCCGCTGCGGTGCAAGCGGAGGTGCCAGTGCGGCGGCGGCTGGCCTCGGGCGGCGTATGCCCTGGGCCGGCGGCAGGGACGGGGCGGTCCCGAGTAGCAGCGGCGGGGGGGGGCCGGGACATCCGCATCGGGGCAGGCGGGGCAGGTCGTCGAGCGGCGGCGCGCCCTGCAGCAAGGGGTCGGGGCCCACCTGACCTTGGCGTCCGGGGTGCCGGTCTCGACCCTGGGAGAGGGGGAGGGCGGTCGGGGACGTCGACGCAGTCGCGACGGAGGTAATGCTGGAGGCCGCGAACAGACTCGACGCGAAGAGCTTGGTGGAGCTTGATCTGGAGCTCGGGGGACGCGGAGTCGGAGCGGCGCCCGAAGTCAGTCGATCTGGCCCCGTCGCGCGGCGTCGCAGCGCTGCGGGCCCGTAAGCTCCGCCAGGTCGCAGTCGGGGAACCGCCGGCGCCGAGCGTGGGGAGGCGAGGGCACGAGACAGCGAGCAGGAATGAGGTCGCGCACGATGCTCACGGAGATACGCCTGTTGACACCCAGTGGGGGAGGTTAGGCGGTACTGGTTCCAGGCGGCCTCCTCGAAGAGGCCAAGGCTGCGAAAGTGCTTGTCGATCCAAGCCGCTTCTGCCTTGGAGAGATTCCTGGTGGCTCGGGAGGCGAGGGCGCGGAAGGGCTCGGCGGTGCGCGCCAGGGGTGAAGGCCGGCGCACACTACAGGCGCTGGAGCCCTGCTGGGCACCGATCGGCGGGGGGGAACTGCCTCGACGGCGGCAGCAGCTGCCAGCGGCAAGAACGCCGGCACTTGCGCTGGCCGCGGCCCCGGCGGGGCCGGCCTGGAGGCCTGCCGCGCCGGCAACGGTCGCGTCATCTGCCGCCAGAGCAGCCTGCGTGTCCGAGGATGCAAAAGCCGCGGCGGACGTGGAAGCGGAGGGCGCCACCCGCTCAGCGGCAGCGCGGCCCGACTTCTTCGAGGAAGGTGAGGAGCTCAGCTCTTGAGCAGGAGTCTGGGCGACGAGCCCGCGGAAGCCAGTGGCGGCGGTGGTGACCGCGCGAGGGCCGCGGGCACCGCGCCCGGGTGTGGGGGGCGGGGGCAAGGGCGCCGTGGCCAGCTTAGGCGTCAGCGTCTCGGTCAGCCTGGGTGGTGGCTGGAGGGGCGTCGAGGAGCGTCCGGGTGCCCAAACGCTCAGGCGCACACGTACAAGCACACACACACACACACTCGCTGCTTAACTTCTTCTGCGATAAGCAGCACGATCGTGTCGAGCGCGGCGGGAGACGCTACAAGATCGCAAGCTCACGCGAATACACGGGCGGCGTTGCCGCGACATGTCGGCTGTCGTCCCCTGCCCTCTGCCCCCGACTACCTCTCGCTGCATCTTTTTGGCGCCCCCGGCACTTGTCAGCTTCTGAGCCCCACTCGGTTGTCATCTCCCCAGTCATCACTCTCCACCCCTTCCCTTCCTCCTCCTCCTCCTCATCCGTCGTTCCTCTCCTGCTTCCCCTCCCCCTCCCCCGACACGTCTGCTAGCCCCCGCCATCCGCGCCGACCACTTGCTGTATCCTGCGCGCCCCCCTCTGCCAGTCCTCTGATCCCCAATTGGGGATGATCGTGCCGTCCTCTGGTCTGGCCGTCCTCAGCCTCGCTGGCGCGGGGGCGGCGCCGGAAGGCAGGACACTTGCAGCCCAGAGCGGGGTGAGGATACATCTGGCAAGACATCGCACCCTCGGCTGGCGACTGCCGAGAGGCTGGCTGGTAGGCCGCTCCTCTTGCCCAGGGTCTCGACCTGATTAGGTCTCGCAAGACATCAAAGCCAAAACGCTGGCTGGCAGGCCGCTGCTCTTGCCCAGGGACCCGACCAGATCTCGCAAGACATCAGAACCCTGGTCCAAATCCCACGTCGCTGCAGACTCGGCCGCCCCCCACTGCTGGGCGAAGCCAGCCTCGCCCACATCATGGGCGACCACGCCGCAGGCGGCGCTGCGAGGGTCCCGTGCTCCTCGAACTCTCTCCGCCTACCCCGTAGCCGCGCCGAGAGCAGAGGAGGAGCAGCAGCAGTTGCGGAAGGGATAACTAAAAGCGGAGGGACTCGGGAGGATCTGTTGAGATGGCGGGATGAGGAAAGATGGGGGGTGGAGAGGAGGGAGGAGCGAGAGAGGACGGAGGGAGGAAGACCTCGAGAGTACTACTATCCTGTTTTCCCTCTGGACCCATGCGCCCTGGAAGGTCGCCCTGGCCCTGACACGGCCCAAGACCGCCCTCAGAGAACTTTATGACGGCCCCGAGACCTGACCAGACGGTCTCAACGCCCGCCTACGAAAAGGCCCAAAAGCGCCACAGAGGTCCTGAGCTCGGGGACATGCAGATACAAGTGTGGTCGCATGCGGCCCTATGTGCTTCGTTTCCGAAGCTTGGTCACCCTGAAGAAAAGTTCCGAGAGCTCCAAGACGGCTGCAAAGACGCACAAAACGGCCCCAGACCAGCCCCAAGACTGCCAAGACCCGGACAGGCGGCCCCCCAATATTGTTCGACAGAGCCTCTCTGGAAGAGCTCGGTAGACCTGCCGCGCCCAAGACGGCTCCAATACACCCACAGGCTCTCCAGAGGACCCTAAAGAGGCCCCCGAGAAGGCCGTAAAGACGCCCTCGAGAAGCGTACAGCAACGACACTCCAGGAGCCAACACGACACTTATGCATATTACGGCCGTGCCGCGCTGCACTATCGTCTTACGCCTCCCCAACATGGGTCTACCGAGCCTATCGGCAAAACATCGTTGTGGGTATCCCACATACATGTCGACGTGAAGCTGGCACGGTGGCGGGGTTCGCCGCAGGCAGCTGGAAACACTTGTAGTGCTGGCGTGGCACTCTGTGTGACCGCATTAGGTATGAATGAACATGCCATTCTTATCTGCTTCGACGTTCGCGCAGTGGCACATACGGGGAATTTCCAAACGTCCCACACACGTTTCTAAGTCGATTTGCTTATGTACCCGCTCCTGGACCTCTGCCTCTGGATTGCGGTTGCGCACCTGTCCGCAACACATGTGCTGTTTTGCTAGCACGCTGCCGTTCAGCACGCCCTTCCTGTTCCCTAATTTACACACAATTCAACGAACAAATACGCACGCCCAATACGACATATAGTTGCTGTCATTTTGGCCTCCGAGAGGGTCCCTAAATAAGGGGCACGTTCGGTCAACACCCCCCTCTTCTTCCCACACGGGCCTCAGTAATCCCCACGAGGGCCTCAAGACCCCTCAAGAGGTCCCCAAGTGGCGCTCCCCAAGAGGCGCCCACGAAGCTTCCAACTAACATCAAAAAGACCCCTTAGACAATTCAGGATGCCTCCGCCAGGTCGGCTTCTAAATTTCTAAAATGCTCCCAACGCACGCCTCCCAGAGGCCCATGATGGGGACGACTCCATCGCCCCCATGGGCCTCCAAGAAAAGTCCACATTCCCGAGGCGGCCAGGAGGAGGGTCCCAAGAGGCTAGCGAGAACCACTCAAGAATGACACCACACTACGTGCGTCATGCTGTGGCTCTCTCGCCCGCACCTCTGGCTTTCCTTCGTGTCGTTCTTCCACACTGTCCGCAATGATCGCGGACCAGATCATCTCACACACACACAGCTGCACTTGTTACACGACAACATACAGACAAGACCAGACCGCGCAAGAGCCGACAACGCGAGACTGGACCACGAGCAGGCATGGCCATGACAGGAAAAGCTAAAACTCATCAGACCCGACAATACAACGAATCCAGCCACGTGCCCGCAGATCTGTGGCCAGGGACGCACATGTGGTCTAACACGGGCCAGGCCAGATCAGACTACACAAAATCCGACCACTCATTACCAGACCAAGCTAGGTACGGACAGCGCCGTAGCAGGAACGGCTGGGCCTGACCAGATCAGATGAGAATGGACGGGATGAGGAATGATCACCCCAGGCACGCATGTACAATTACGTATCATACTCCTCCTCCGCCTCCGATCGTTATCCCTACCCTTCCCTATCTTCATGGCTTGGCCTTTTGCCTTGCTATTCCTGCTTGTGCCCCTGGTCGTTCAGAGTATCCCAGATGATGTAAGCTAATGTCTTGCCATACCAGGTTTCACACAAACAGGCTACAACAAGCAAGGCCAGACCGGTCCATAAGAACAGGAGACATGGAAGAGGAGAGTGGGGATGACGGATATGCTTTCCTTGCAGCAGAAGGAGGGGATCAAGGATATGCTAGCGTGTGTGTATATATACACAGTAGCACAGGTATATTCACATGTTGCGATCATATGCACATCTACATCGATACAGCTATGTTTAAATGTGTGCAAAATGGGAGGGGCAAACATGCATGGGATGGGAAGGAGGCGTGGGAAGAAAGGCCAGGAATAGAAGCACAAAAAGTCGGATGAGCCAAACCAGACCACTCATGGGCCTACCAAAGCTGACTAGACATCAGAGGACCCGGCCACAGCAATACAATCAAGGCCAGACCAGACCGGAGAATAACGAGAGTAGGTCGACGATAGATAAAGCAGAGGACATGCATGGATGATGATTGATGGGCGGGATAGGGGGAGGTAGGGGAGGTAGGGGAAGGGGAGCCACGAAATTAGAAGGAGTGCAGTGAGGAACATGACAATCTCGTTGGTGCGCAATCGGGTACCGAGGACGATAAGGGCAATGGCGATGAGGAGGACTCCAAGAGACACCCCATTTCTAATCGGTCTTCCTTCGTGCTCTCGAGAAGCTCCCAATACGGCCTGAGACGACCCAAACAGTCTCTCAGGGGATATGCAAGACAACCCGAGAGGCCTCGAAAGGACCTTCGAGGAACGCCCATTGGAATTCAAATACCATTTTAGACTTAGGCGCCTTCGAGAGGTCCCTCAAACGCTTCCAAAGGGATTGAATACTGCCCGAAGAGGCCACTACGATGCTACGAGGCCCTCGAGCACCCAAGAAGTAAATCAGACACCCTTCAGAGACCCCAAAACAAGAGAAGAAACGACCGCTACACACTCCCAAATGCACAATAATTCCTAAGAGGCTCCAGGCAAGCAAAAGCCGCTAGATGTGCGAACCCCTGAATGCTAGATCAGATTGTCGCGCTACGTTCGTTATCGCGTGGCTCTTTCTTCGTACCCTCCCGCTTCCTTCCTCATCAATATTGCACACACGCGGCTAAAACGGGCCATAACGACATACACTCGTGTGGCGCATCGTACAAAACAAAACCAGACCAGGCCATGTCGAAACAACGGTACGACCAGACTAGGCCGATCAGGCACGGACCAAGTCATAAAGGGACTTGCCAGAACACACCAGACCAAAAGAGAAAGGACCGCCCACGTATCCGCAACTCTGTCGACACATGAAGGTTACGTAGCAGCTACGCCTGGCTGGATCGAATACTTAGACATGAACAATGTGTACGCGTGCGCATCCTGCGCTGGGCCTCATGGGAGGTCCAACGGAACAAAGCCTTACGCAAAGCCAAGGAGACATCGGATTTCTGTGTGCTGCCAACTCCACAGTTGTCGCCACTTTCGTGAGTTTGTGCGGGCTCCTGTGGTGTTACCCAAACACGAACTAGGTTTCACCTCCCTGGGTGGCTTCTACTGCGCAGCTGTCGCCACTTTTGTGAGTTCCTGACAAGTCTTGCGGGATGCGGCCTGATCAAAGTCCACACTACGCAAGTGTTGCCACTTTCGTGGGCCTGTGGGGGGCCCAGCGGTCTGCGACCTTTCCCAAACGCAATCTGGACCTCGACTATTCGGGCGGTGACTTGTGCGCAGCTGTCGTCACCGTGGTGAGCGTGTCGGGGGGGCAGCAGGGTGCGGTAAACCTCGCCTCCATGGCAACTGCGCAAGTTTCGTCATTTTTTAACTGGTGGGGGACTCAGCACAGCGCGGCCGTGCCCAAAACCGAATTAGGCCTCGACGCCGTGGGAGGTACCAACTGCGCAACAGTCGTCGCGCTCGTGAGTGAGGGGTCCAACCGAGTGGGGTCTTACCAAACCTGCACGTTGGATGGTGCCAACTTCGTAACTGTCGCCACTTGCGCGGCCGTGGGGGTCCAGGAAAGTGCGGCCCTGGGAAGACTCAAACTGGCCTTTCACTCTGTGGGCCGTGCCACCTGCGCAGCTGTCCTCGATCTCGCAAGTGTGCGAAAGCGTTCAGCCGAGTGCTGGCCTCGCCTCCTTGGGTGGTGCCAACTGCGCAGTTGTCGCCACTTGCGCGATTGCCAAGGTCCAGGGGAGCACGGCCCTGCGCAGACCCAAACTAGACCTCGCCTCCGTAGGCGGTGCCATGCGCACCAACTGTCGCCGTGTTCGTGAGATTCTGGGGGGGGGCAGCGGAGCGTGGTCTTGTCCGAACCCACACTGGACCTCGCCTCCTTGGGTGGTGCCAACAGGGCAGGCGCCATACATTTTGTGGGCTGGTTGGGAATCCAGCGGAGTGCGGTCCTTCGCATATCTATACGAGACTCCGTTTCCCAAAGTGGACTCCGACGACAAGGGCGGAGTCCTACCACACCTGTGCGTGATGTTGTCCGAGGCGGCGGCGCCGGACAACCCGATCGCGATCCGCTACCCCGACCTGGACTTTCTTTCCCGAGAGCCGCCCGCGGACCTTGCGGTGCGCCTGCGAAGTGCCAGCGCCCGTTCTGTAAGCTGCAGGGCGGGGGCCGAGTGATCGGCGTAACAGCCCCCGGCCCGGCCAGTTCAGTGCACGATTGAGCGAACCGCCAGTACGTTTGCCAGCGCACTCAGACTCCCCACGAAGCGTCCAACGCCCAGATAAGGGCACCCGCGCGGCTGCGAACTTTGAGCGGTGCAGGGTTGAGGCCAAGAAGTCGGGTATACACCCCCTGCCTACTATCGCTCCTGCACTGGTGGTATGACAGAACACCTTTGTAGTTACCACTCGCATGTCATTCCTAGTCGCGTTCTGCGCGTGTATGGATTATCCTTGCGCTGGCGTCGGTCCTTGTCTATGCCACCAACCTCTTTGTTCACGCTCCGTTTCGCCCCCTTCCTCCTATACGTGGTCGTCCTTCCGTCTCCCCCTCCATCTCCTTTCCAGCGGTGCCGCCTCGTGCAAGTCCCGTTGGGCTAGGAATGAACCGATTCTGGCTTCCACACGGGCAGCATGCCTGTTCAAACATGCGTGTTTTTTTGGATGGGCCATTGATGCTGCCGCGCGTTGCACATGGGTTAAATGCGTTCGTGGGAAGTTATGACGCTGTCGTTGTTTTGTATCAGAGTCCGAGCGTCCAGAATAAAACTTTCTCCTCCGCTCCTGTTCCTCTTGCTCTTCCTCCTTGTACTCGACGCATACATCGCACAACATGTTTCACACCATAGTGATATTGTTCCTGAACTGAAAGACCTCAAGAGCCGACCAAACTGGAGCGCACAATAACCGACTCCACCAACACGGGAAAGGCCAGAACCAAACCAGATCGCCACCCGTGTGTCCGCACATCTGCCCCCCACCAAATGCGGGCAGACATGTGGCAGAAGGATGACATTAACGAGGAGGAGAAATAATGATGAGGAAGAGGGACGAGGGGGCAGCAGGTCTCGTATCAAACAAGACCGACACACCCAGACTGGCACAAACAAAGCTGCGCCCGACTACACCTGCTCGGACCGAACGCGACCGGACAAGACCCGATCCCTTCAGGCGCGAGACACCGACCGCTGGATGGACTGTTGGGGGCACGCGACGCGTTAAGATTTATGTTTGCACCCTTGTCCCCTGAATGTGGTAGGCTTGGCCAGCATGCTTCCATTCAACACGTCCCTCCTGCTGCCCATCTCTTGCACCAGAGCAAGCAAGGAAGTGCCAGCAACATGGCCGCCACAGCTCGCTTTGAACGTCGGGCCGTCGCGCTTGACACTCCATGGCTCGAGGCATCCGGCTTTGAACATCAATCCAAGCGCTTACGCGCGTGCCGCTCAGTGCCAATGGAGATTCATTCGCCAGGGAGGTAGGATGTTGAGTACCAATGTGGAATATCAAGAGTGCAGGCTTGACTACTTGCCAGAAAGAAGGCTAATTCTAGATGTCCCTGATATCACCCCGCGTTAAAGGTTTCGGACTAGGACGCCCAGGACGCCCTCAAACGGAAGTTTGACCGACCTCAGACCAAGCTACATAAGGCGCTAGGCGAGCACAGCAGGCCAGTACTGCACCGCTGCCCTGACATCCCGCCCCTTGCTGCTCCCGAAGCCCATCCCGCACCGGGCTTGGTCCCCCAAGACATACCACGCCGCCTGCACCTCCTTGAAACGCTCAGCAGCTGCCTTGTCGCTCCTCCCCTCATGCACTGCTTCCTTTTTCGCCACGATGCCCTTGCCAGCGGGGCGTTATCTTCATACCAGATCCTGTTTCTTTGGCCGGGGAAGGCAACATGGCTGTACCTCGCCCCCGCGGATGGGAAGACCGAATCTTCAACTGTGACAAACAGAACTAAACAGCTGCAGAATGCGGCACCAAAAGGATACTTGGCTCCTTCGTCTCTGCTGGGGCGCCGATTGCTGGCTCCGCGCGGCGAGGAGTAACAGAACAGAGATGCCCAGAACCGCGGTGATGCAATCGCGCAACCGGCCTGGCGGCGGGTTGGAAAGTTCTGCTGGAACCGACAGCACCCGCATCAAACCCTGACCCGGAGAGCAAAACCACAGTTCGACTGTGACTGTGGAGGGGGGAGACGTGGGAGTGCTGCGTGGAGATCGTGTTCCTGTGCAAGAGGACCCTGCTCCAGTCCAGCCACTGGCTGCACTGAGCGGCGTCCTCCAGCTTCGAACATCTGGCGTGGTCGCGCTGCGGATCTCGAAGAATGACAAGAGAGGCCGTGCGAATCCAACAGGAGAGACCAAGGCATACTCATGGGCGTCGACCGCGGCTTGCAACTAGCTTCGCTGCTTGCACACTCATGTACTCCATCATCATCATACTCACGACCATTAGCTTTGTCATGCTCAATTGGTGTGAATGCTGCGACCCCCCCTCCACATTCCCTGCTCGATCAGGGTGGAACTGCTTCGCGAGGTGCACGTAAGCCTCTCGGACCGCCGCAGCGGGAGCACCGTGCTCCACGCCAAGGATCTCGAAGGGAGAGATGGTTTCGCCTCTGCGCGCCCCCAAATTCAATGCTACGATCCGCCGGGCAACAGTGCACATGATCTGGATCCTCGGACTTCTGAGAGCTCATCGGATATCCTGATTGCACAGCAGATGTCCCAGAGAAGAGCGCGACCCTGGAATGCGCCCTGACATATTCCAAAGAACATCCCATCATGCATCACGCTTAGTCACGTTCCCCGCCCATATTTCCGATGGCAAACGAGTGGCATGCTTCTTCGGCAGGAAATCACAAAATGAACGATCGGATGCCTCATGGCCAATGGAGATCCGTTCGGAGAGCAACCAGGAAACGGCCCTGCCAATTCGGTGGGCGATCGAATGTTTGAGGTATTGCGTTCTCCGCACGCGCTCCTTGTCGAACACGCCCTGCACATAACCACATTGCACATTAAACGCGCCGCCATACTTAAGTCAGTTCAGACCACCATCCGAATCTGCCTGCCTTAAAACCCACGAAAGTCTACAAACGAATGTGTCTACATAATGTCTGGGGTCACGTGGAAAAACACCTGCGCTAGGCGAGTCAACACGCGAACCTGGCTTGTGCAGGAGAAACAAATCAGGCGCTTGAACAATATCACCCCTGAACGATGGCACGCCAGGGTCGGAAGGAGAGGCGAGAAGAAGAGCGGAGGAAAGGAACAGGAGGAACAGACAACGAACACACCATCACTGCAACACGCTAGTGACACTCTGCGCTAGGTTGGTGCGGCAATGTCGCTGGGAGCAGCGCTGGCGACGGCGACACCGCGGGCCAGGAGCGATTCCCCATTGGAAGTGGTTCGCAACACCAAGAGGACAACGGCAATCGGAAACGGCGGCAGATCAAGCCACAGGTCGGCGTCACTCGCACTGCCGCCCCGCTGGCTGGTAGGCGCCCCACTTCATGCCTAGTCGGCCGAGGCACCAACGGCGCGTGTGGGAACAAAAACAAGCCAGAACCAACAGGCGGACACGACGAACCCCTCCCTCTCCCCCCCCCCACCAGACACAACCCTATCGTAGGGAAAACCCTCAGGGGGACCGTAACGACAAGCACCGAACACCGAAGGAATTCGTAGCATCCAGGGCCAACTCATAGCTACCATCCGATCGCACAAAAACCACCCGGGGACCGCAGTGCCGAGCTCCGCACAAATTTGCCGAACCTTACAGGCCAAGACATAACACCGCCAACTGCAAGCACTGCTTTCAGAAACGCGGGCAGTCAAAACTCCGATGCGAGAATGTCTTCGATCGCTCCCAGATCCACCAATCTGAGTGGAACCCGCGCTGTTGGACTTTACCCTGAATGGATTCCAAGTGCAAAGCAACGTATTCGGGGAACAACATTAGGGGGGGCTCATGGGGGTCTCATGGGGGGAAGCATCGAGCTGGATTCGGCGATACATCGCCGATAGTTCGGCGTTGTGTCCCAATAGCGGGTCCGCACGTTCCTGCGCAGGTTGGGGTTACTGGGCCCCCACCGGCGATGAATGGCCGATCGAGGGTCGATGCGCCCCCCCCGAGCTCACCCCCCCCAAAAGTGGCCCCTGAGATCCATGGAGAGACCCTGAAGCGCGAAAGCCCAGCTCAACCCTGAAGCTACCTCGCCCTGCGGCGGGCTGGGGGCCTAAGGACTCGCGCTGCGCGGCCGAGCCGCCCGCTGCGCCCTCCCCGCTACCCCATCCCTCGGGGGGCGCCCGAGGGGGGCTCACAAATCTGAAGGGAAACTGGGACACACAAATAAATACACACAAATAAAAATATTCCCCATATTTTCCTATATTTTCTGTGTTTTTTTGTCTTCCCCACCACTTCCCATATTTTCCCATGTATTCCTGGGGATCGACGACTAATTGTGTCTGTGTGTTTTTTCCCCTCCTGAAAATCATGGCCCGAGGCACGTGCGCGGCCCGCGGCGGGAGAGGGGGCCCAAGGACGTGTCGACACAAGTCGGGGATGGACAGACCCCCCTTTATCGGGGAGACGTAAGACCCGGGCACGGGGGACTCGGAAATCCCCGACGAGGTCGTCAAAAAAATGACGAGGCCGAGCCTGCATTTTGACGAGGCCTCCCGCTGCAGACGTCCCACGAAACTCCTCCTCGTCAAAATCCGAGTCGCGGTCGTCAAAAAACGATGGCGAACCCGAGTCCCGGCAAACCCGGGTCTTACGCTCCCCCGACTTTAGTAAAACGTGGTTTAGTGAAAAACGAGCTGAGGCCCAAACCTGGCGGGCGCAAACCTGGAACATGACGGCCACGGCGCCCTCTCGAGAGCCGAACACGGACGATTCACTCATCGACGTGTCACTGTTGGGGGTTCTGTCCGCCCCCGGACAAGAAGAGGGGGCCATGAAATCCGCAGAGACATCATGGCCTCGGCCATGATGTCCACACCCCACTCGTCCTCACCCCCCCCTTGGACGCCCCCGAAGCCCCATCCCCACCCTAGAGGCCATCTGGAAGGCCTATGGGGAAACCAGAAGGCACCGATATCGCTGCTCCTCGGACCTCTCCAAAGGTGCGTTCTGACCAGAACCTCGAGGCGAATCCAGCGGCGGCGACGAGGGCCTCCCAGGAGGTCCAAGAAAAAGCGAACGCGAGGGAGGGGTGGCGGCATGGGTCCTTTATCCCCCTCTTGAGCCCAGACTTGGGAGTCCCAAAACGGTGCGGTGACTGACCGTGCGGTGACCTCGAAATCCTCCCAGACCTCACCGCACGGTCCGTCACCGCATGGTTTTGGGACCCTGGAGGCCCCTGTCGCCCGAGACATCCTCGGAGAAGGACTCGAGTCCCAAAACCGTGCGGTGACCCCGAATCCCCACCGACTCACCGCACGGTGTGGTCACCACACCGTTTGGGGGCCCCCAACCAGACCCCCCCCCCTCCCGCCGTCGACCACGGCGCCGGCTCCGGGGCTGGCGGCCACGGAGAGGGAGCGGCCGCGCGCTGCAGCGGCACCGAGGGGCGCGCCGCCTCCCCCGGGCAGCCTCTCTCTCTCCCTCTCCCTCGGCGGCGCCCGACGCCTGGGGAGGAGGAGGACGAGGGAGGAGGAGGAGGAGGAGGAGGAGGAGGAGGAGGAGGAGGAGGAGGAGGAGGAGGAGGAGGAGGAGGAGGAGGAGGGGCACGTCTGGGGGGAGAGAGCGACGCCCCGATGTTTTTTCCCGTTCAGAAGCCGAGCACTCCTCCGGGCCATGCCTGGTTGGCACATCCTCTGGCGTGCTGTGGTCTGACGTGCCCCTCCTGCACGCTTCAATGGTACTGGCACGCTGGCACAGACCACAGACAGCAACCTTGACGGCACTGGCACAGCCGCTTTGACGGAATTGGCACAGCAGCAGAGAACAACGTCGTGGTAAGATCGGCTCAGGTTGCGTTCCAAGATTTCCAGTGGATATCTTGCGGCCCTAGTCTTGCAGCCGGTGTGGAACATGAAAAGATGGCATCGGAGGCCCTGGAACCATGGGAAATCTTGGAGCGCATCATGACCATGACCTCTTGCTCCTCGTAATGTCGTGCATCCCTGGGTGTGGATGGGGCGAGGGCAACGCTCGCGGGCACGGGCTCCTCGTTGGTTCCCGGGCGGCCCCTTGTCAACCCACACCCGACGGGGGCGCCGAATCGGGGTCGAGCGGCGCGTGGGGAGCTCGGCCACCTCCACGGGGTATGCACAGGAAGCACACGAGGGAGCAGGCGAGTCGAGGAAGATCGAGCACCCCCTCCCCATGCACGGCGGTGTGGCAAAGAACCAGCGCCCAGAACGCCTCCCGCAACCTTTTTCACATGCTTATGTTTGGCTCGACGGCCAAACTTGACCCGATGAATCAAGTTCCCTTCTGCCTCCCCCGCACCCGCATTTTCTATAAATCTCTATCCCTTCTCTGTCTATCTCCCTCTCTCTCTCTCTCTCTCTCCTGCTGCGGACACATCAGGACCTTGACACCCACGGATCCACGAGGCCCTCCGCGGGATGGCCGGCAAAGAGCAGGACAGCGGGCGCAGCGGCATGCAGAGGCAACGCTGCTCGGGGCCTGCTGCACGCAAGAGCGGCCCAGCCTGTGCAAGAGCGACCCTTGGTGCGCGGCTCCAAAGGCAGGAATGGAGGAGGAGGAGGAGGAGGAGGAGGAGGAGGAGGAGGAGGAGAAGGAGGAGGGGGGGAGGAGGAGGAGGAGGAGGAGGAGGAGGAGGAGGAGGAGGAGGAGGAGGAGGAGGAGGAGGAAGGGGGAGGGGAGGAGGGGAGAAGGAAGGGCAAACCGAAGCGCGCAGGCCAGTGCTGGGCGGGGGGACCCCACAGGGCCCCATGTGGGCCCACACCGAGGGCCCCTCCGGCGAAGGGTCGCTCTCAGTGGACGCCCGAAGCGGGCTCGGAAAAAAGGGATACACCCTGCGAAATGCTTAAGAAATCATGGGTTCAGAAATTCATAGTCTCAGAACTTGAATAAAAACCCAACATTTCCATGAACATCTTAGGATTTACATTGAAGCATTAAGAATAATCGAGACTCTGGCCGAAAACTTAAGTTTTCTAAGCATCGCCTAAGGTGTACAACACCCGACGACGGATGTTGCCCAAAACCGGCAGCGGCCGCTATTGGGCGGGCGGCCTTCCGTCCCAGCTGGGCGACGTCTGCACCGACGCCGACAACGAGCCCCGTCCAGAATGGACCGGCACTGCTGTCGGTCTTCGTAATGACCCATTCTTTCCGTACCCATTTCGATGGTGCCGAACTCCTACGAGTGAAAGTTCCAGGCAAAGGGGGTCTTTCGTATTCGGGTCGAAATGTTATGTATATACATCCATACATACATATACATAGTTGCTATGCCCATGCGTATAGATGTATGTCTATACATATATACACATAGTCAGGTATCTACATAGCTATGTATGCGTATATACATGCAATACTTCATCCTGCGGCTCATGACGCATGGCCTCTGTCACGGACCGACGGTGCTACATGCACGCATCCTGCCCGCATCCATGAACGATTGCACGATCTATTGCGCCGACGTTCGAGACCCCCTTTGCAGGGGACCCACTCGCCCGAACCTGAGTTGACTACCTACCAGACCACCCCAACCCAACCCGAAGACCCGAATTTGACCCGAATTTCTGGTTGGGGGGGGGTACGGATTCCATGTGTTTTTTCAACGTTCCCCGACCCCCCCCCACTGGACATCGAGGCTAAATTTGGGCCTTCGGGTTGGGTTGGGGTGGTTTGGTGGGTGGTGATGAGTGTGGCCGACCAGCGCTCTGAGACGACGCCACGCCCCGGTCGGCCCGCGCGCAGCAGCCGCCGCAGGCGGCGCATGGCCCCGGGGCGGCTGGCGGGCTGCCAGGCGGGGCGGCCGCTGGGCGGGCGGGGGGCCGTGCGGGCGAGGCCGCCACCACGGAAGGGCAGCGGCAGGGCACCTCCTCCGCAGCGCGAGCTCCTTGCTCGGTGCTCCCTGGGTTAGGGCGACGAGATCTATGCATATCCGCTGCTCCTGGCCAGGCCAATCCTGGGCCCAGGAGCGGTGTATACGCCCTCCTGGCCTGGCCAGGGAGGCATATACACAGCTCCTGGGCCCAGGATGGGCCTGGCCAGGAGCAGTGGATATGCATAGATCTCGTCGCCCTATGGGTCCGTGGTCGGACGGGTTGGGCCGTGCCCCCGCACGGAAGGGGAAGAGGAGAGAGGCGGCAGCAGGGCGAGGGATGAGGTAAGGTGGCAATCCATCAAGGAGTGCCGGTGGGAACGATTAACAGCATACGTATATTTCGAATCTTCGGCTTCCGCTTCGCTGCGGCTCTGTCTGGCCCGTCGACTGTCCAGGCGCGCGCGCGAGAAGGGCCCGGTTTTTCTGCTCATCATCCTGGGCGCTGCCGCGTGAACACGACCCCCGGTAGTTTCTGAATCACCCTCCTGCATAGCGAGGGATGTGCGACGATTGTTATACAATTTGGCCTTTCTCGGTATACGGTGATGCACGGATCTTCTGTGGGGCCCGATGTGCAGAGCACGCATTTTCTTCCGAACCTGGTCAAGGAAAAGCGCGACGCGTCGCTAGCAGAGGAATACGTGCAAATGCGCGCGCATATGGGCCGCAAGCGAAATGGGGGCATATGCGGTGCCGTCGTTTGGCCATCGGATTTGGGGGTCTGCCTGGAAGGAGGGAGGGGGGATACGGAGGGGAACGAGGGGGAGAGAACGGGAGGAAGAAGGATCACACGAGGAGAGAAGTGAAGAAGACGAGGGCGAGGACCAGTGTAGAGAAGAGGAGAAGTTGTTGCTTTCCCCCGGAGCTCGTCGAGCCTCAGCCTCTGCGCGCAGCAGCGCGCTCCGGCCGAGGGAGAGCCCTGCGCTCCCAAAAGTGGGGAGACGAGGCAGCCAGATGGTAGCACAACTGCGCGCCCAGAGCTCGGACGTCGAAGCGGCGCGTGCGACCTCCGAGACCTCTGATGCACACCGCGAACCTCCAATACGTGACCCGTAGTGGTGCTGCAAGTCTCCATACCCGTGGCGGGGTCCCGTGTGCGTCGAAATCCATCTGCTGAGTACTTGACGAGCTGGCCTCCCTGGTCTGCACCATGCGGAATGTGCGCCGTCCTCGACGCGAATCCAGCAGGTTGCAGGGACACTTCTTGCGAAGGTCGCAGGCCCGACACCATCGATCAAATCTTCTGCCACAATCAACATCGGACTACATTCCACGGGATGGACGAGACTCTGTTCCCACGCTGGCTCCAATCGCCAATTCGCACAGCTAGACGGAAAACGCCGCAGGCTCGATCACGACAGCACGTTGAACACCCAGACGACCAAGCACTGAAACATTCGCGTTATCTCGGGCGTGTCCCCCTACAGGGGGATTTTCGACGAAAAATACACCAACCATACACAAAAAGCCAAAACATGCTCAAACAAATAGTCCCCAGACTATGTTTGGACTATTTCTTGACTAGTGTTGGGGTATTTTTATTTTTCGTCGAAGATCCCCCTGCAGGGGGACAGGCCCGACTTAACATTCGCTTCAACAAGCTCTGGTCGTACAACAGGGCGTGTGTCCGCAACATCGGGAGGCGGGGTCCGCAGGCGGGTTGCGCGGGAGCCCCGTCCCGCCTTCGATCTGACACACGCCAGCTGGCACCGCCGTGGGGGAAATCCGCGTGGTCGTGTGCGGAATCGTGAGCGCCACTAGGGCTTCTTATGACGCGGCGCCGTCTTCGTCGCGCGCACGCGGAGGTTTCCAATAAGAGCAACGGCGAGACGATCTGGCTCGTCGATTCGGCGCCGCTCCGCTGCGGCTCCAGACTCCTGAAGCAACACGCCGACCCGATCCACTGCGGGCTGATGAAGCATCGAAGCATGTCAACTGCATGGGGAAATTGGCAGCGGTGCGGGCAAGCATGATCCCCTGGAAGCGAATACGATGGCTCCAAGCCAACAGCACCAAACCTGGACGGAGCGGGCGCTTGGGCTCCTTCGGGCTACCGCCGCCCTGAGAGCGTTCAAATCTCAAGGACAGTGGCGCATCCCACGGATCGCACGAGCCCTCTCCGTATCATTGGCCATGGCCTCGACGCCAGGTCTGATATCCACAATCGTCGTCTCATCACTGTCTGGAGCAGAATCGTTTCCGGGTGGGCTTGCACTGGGATCTGAACGAGCCCTCGGAGGAACACTAGGATTGAGTTTGGTACATACATGCGAAGCGCACGACGATTTGCCATTCCCGCGGTCGACGACTCCCACGCGTCCAACGATTGGGTCGCCTGTCACACCCAAGCCGTGGCCAGCACATGTTCCGAGGTAGCGATCCCTGGAGCTCTTGGCTGGAGAACGATATCCCACATGAGCCCCTGCGTGGTCGTCGTCACACTGAGGCGTGCCGGACACCCCTGCTAAATCTGCTGGGCCACCGAAAAGAGGCGTGCCGCCACCGTCACGGCACCAGGCTGCATGTGGAGAGCAGGCCGGCAAGGGAGGGTAACGAGAATGCAAATGCCATCGGGAAGGAAATAAGGATAAGGATGAAGAGGGGAAGGCAAATGACAAATGGAGGAGGAGTAGGAGGAGAAGGAGGAGGAGGAAAGCGCTGAGGATGAGGAGTACAGCGTGGATGATGAGCACAACGAGGAAAACGAGAACGACGAGGAGGCATGCGACGAGGGCGGGCACGACGAGGACGGGGACGAGGAAGAAGGGAGGACTGGGAGGACCAGCGTGGAGGACAAGGGCGATGTACAGGAGGACAGCGAGGAGGACGACGAAGAGAAGGGAGACGAGGTACACGAGGACGTGGAGGAAATGTGGGGTTCCTGGGACCCTTCGGGGCCATCTTGGGCAACTTGGGGCCGTCTTTGGCTCTGTTGGGCTTTTGTATGCTTTTGTGACTTTCTTCCACTATGAGGCCTCTTCGAGCTCTCTTGTTTGCTGCCTGTCTGGGTCCTCTGGTGCCCTCTGTGGAAGATATACTTGGTGACGGTGGAAGGTTCAGATCTGCTTTCGGTCTGTCGGAGCCGCCCCTTTTCGGAACAGGGCTGATTCCCAAACGTACGTGCGGCAATATGTCTGCGCTGTGTTTAAAGATCTTCCTTTCTGAGCGTGTTTGTCGCTAGTAGCCTTCACGATAAATTGAACTGCTCCGCGTACGTATGTCGCAAAATATGTGTTTTCCCCTTGTGAGTTGGTTTGGTATGGATTTAACTCACGAGGGCGGTTGTTTCCGACAGCGACGGTCGGTTCGGCGCACTCGCTGGTATGCTGGGCCCGCGGCAAAATCTGGCGACGCGCACAATGGGATAAGGGGGGGAACTTCTTAGAAGGAGGCTGCTTCGTAGAAGGCGCCAGCCTTGCATCTACAGAAAAGGCCCGCGCCTTCTGGGAAGCCAGGGGGCCTCCAAAAAGCCTTCCCCCCCCTCTGGACCCTCCTGTGCCTTCCGGCGGTGGGGTGGGTGGGTGGTAGGACAGAGCGGGGGCGGGGAGAATCACCAAACCTTGGCGCCCGTGCTGCATGTTCGCACCGTTGCAGCAGCTAGTGAGTGCCGCACTAAGCTGACCGCCTCCTCGGCGAATCAGAGCGTAATCCAAAAAAAATCCCCCTCTGCGCGCGGCGGCACGAGGAGCAGCACCTCCAAACACGTGGCTTCCGGGAGGGCCGCGGGCGGAGCTCCCCAGCGGGAGGAGCGATCCCCAGCACGGGCGGGGCGGGGAGGGGATGGATTAGGGCGGACCGCCCACCTCCGCCCACCATCTGCACAGCCGCTCATTCCTGATCGTGCTCGTTTCGAATTGTGCTCCTTTCTAAGTGTTCCTGGCCCCCTAGTGGCCAGGAAGAGGCCCAGGACAGAACAATTAGAAACGAGAGGATCTTGGCCCCAAAAAAAATCAAATAACTCTCGAATACTTAGACATGAACATGTGTAGGGCGGACCGCCCACCTCCGCCCCAGCATTCCTGGTTCAGCCCCTTCCTTCTTACAAGCAAGCAAGCAAAGCCAAGCAGCAGCACCCCTGCTCGGAGTTGCGGAAGTCGGACGCTGAGACAGCGACAGCACGCCCGGCGTTTTCTGAAGCAGTAGTCCAGGTCCAGATCTACGAAAACGTTACGAACAAAGGAAGATACAGGAAAACGGCCAGGGTCGAGTCCAGGGCGATGCTGCTTTTACTTCAGATTTCTGATGGGTGTACATTCCTGGTTGAACCGTTCTATGTACCAGCAAAGCAGCTTAGTCAAGTGAATGTGGAGACCCCGAATGAATCGCACAGGCGCGCTGGAAGCATGCGTATTATAAGCGCAGTAGCCTCTCATCCTTGAACTGCCAGCGTTCCCTGGGCCCCGACGACCCCAAGCGACCACCTGGCGACGGCAATCACCGTCGTTTGGGCGACCCCCGACGACCCCCAGCGACACCCCACCGGGCCGCCCCGAAGCTTTGCGGCCAGCGCGCCGCATGGACGCGAGCGAGAAGGAGGAGGATTAGGAGGAGGAAGGACGAGGATACCGAGCACTTCTGTTTGAGGGTATTTTTTTGGTTGAGGGAGGGAGGAGAACGAGCACGATTACTCAGAGATTCGGTGAAAACGCAACGAAGAGAAGGAGGCGGATGACAAGGCCGGGCGAGGAGCGGGAGGAACGAATGCAGCCACCATTGGTCAATCGCTCCTCTTTGCCCTCTCCTCTTACTGGCCGCTCCTTCCACGCCCGGTCCTAGAGCTCATCTTTCCCTGCTGGTCTAGCGCGACCCAGGAGCACACGTCGTTTTCTGCGCTGTCCTTTTTTCGGACGAGGGATTCCGCACACAGCGCGCAAGATGCGGCATGTTGCCCACGTGCCGGGGCCAAAACTATGGGATTCCAATGTGCTTGTGTGATATTTGTGCACAGGGCGTAAGGGAGTGGCGCGGACAAAGCAGCACTAGAACATATTCAGGCGATGGCAATGGCATTCGCACGGTCAACACCGACTTTGGGAAATTTCAGGTTAAGGGTATGGAACGACAATCCAACCTTTGAATCTCGAGTCTACCTACTATGAAGCAATGGGTTTCAAATGTATGATCTATTCGGGATGGCCCAATTCTGACATTATGTCGGGCTGATGGTGCGAATGCCCCCCGCCAGATCCTGGAACCTATCCGGACTGACCTCTTACACGTCTTCCACCGTCACAAAGGATGTCTTTGCAGGGCCCTCTTGGAGCGTCTGGGAGCCCTCCTGGAGCAATGTCTTGGAGGTCTCCTGTGAATGCTCTTGGGGGCCCTCTGGGAACCTCCCGGTGCTCTCCTGGAGATGCCTTGAGCCTTCAAAGAGCCTCCAGCAGCGATGCCGAGGCGATTGTGAAAAGCAATCCCTTGCAACCTTCAAGACGGAAAAGGACAAGGAGAGGGGGCGGCGAATGGCGCGCAGACGCGGCCGTGACGTCGGGGGTCTTGGAGAGGGGCTGAGGCCCCTGCGGCACTGGAGGAGGAGGAGGAGGAGGAGGAGGAGGAGGAGGAGGAGGAGGAGGAGGAGGAGGAGCAGGAGGAGGAGGAGGAGGAGGAGGAGGAGGAGGAGGGCCCGTCCTGTCCGTTGCGCGGAGGCACGTGGTGCTGGCACGGGAGGGGGAGGCGTCGCGGCCGGCCTTCGCCCTCCTCACGAGCTCCTCGCAGGGCAGGCCTCTGGGGGGAGAGGTCGGAAAGGGCTGCCGGCGAGCCGGGCGGGATCCGGCCGCTTCGCATAAAATGCGGCGGAAATGGAACGTACACTGCAGGTGGCGATTCTGATGGTTGAGCCCGGGGGAGCAGTATCCAGATGTATGTGATGAACTATACGTATCACCTGAGGCTGGGCATTTTTGGCACCACCAAGGTAAGTGAGATGCCGCACAGGGGGGATCCTCATACTCCGAGATTGCAGCGCGAGGAGCAAAGCGAAAGAGATCAAGGAATGCGGTGGCTGAGATGTGGCCAATCTGCGCGACATTGCGGGAGATGGCGCCTGGTACAAACTTAAACTAGGGCGAGGCGATGGGCTAATACGTTGCCCTTGCCTTGCAACAAACTGCGCGCTTGGACGATTGCACGGATCCCACCTGGACAGGACTATGACAAGGTCTTAGCTTGACGTATGTGTGTGCCCGATTATCTAACTTGCACTGGACATGATGTTGTTTGCCCTCGCTCCAACAACTCGAGGGGGGTCTCAGCTAGGGCACGTACGCCCCGGGAAGCTGTTGGTGCTACGCTGCGCAGTCTATCTCGATAAATGCTTGCTGCAGAGCGTGCGCTGCACATGTTGTGATGATCAACCTGGTTGTGAAGTAGAAGTGCGGGATACATATCCAGATGGCTGGCACTGTGCCCAGGCTAGATTAGTGAAGGAGAACGTAAGACAACTACGTAGTCAAATTCCTGCTTGGCTGGGGGCAACTACCAGCTCCAACGCTTGAATCTACAAGCTCTGAACGACTTGCATGGCTGAAAAGTGGCCACGCGGCAACTCACCCACTGACCTCGAACAATTGTGTGGCATATCTGGCTAGCAAGTGTTTGCAAGCGTGGAACCCTAACAGCTCGCTTGCATCTTGGGTGTGCAAGCTATGCTGTGCAGGCTATCGGGAAAACAGCTGCGTGCTGCAAGCTGTGCGTGGTGCAATCAACCTGATGTAAGGACTGTGGTGCAAGCAACGTGGCACAAACGATGCGCGGTGCAGCTCATGTGGCGGAGCTTCTCTGGCGACAGGTCTGCGGAGCAAGCTATGCGACATACGCAACGCCGTGCAAGCGAGGTGGTGTCAGCCTTTGATCTTGATTTGCGCGCGGGTGATCGTCTGCCGAACACTCCTGCCCGTGGCGCCGAAACGACGAGCGAGGGGCCCGAAGAAGGGCCGAAAGAAGCGAGGGACGGACCAGGACCCGAAGCGAGCTGTGCGACGCAAGCATCCCGAGGCGCCCACGATGCGCCCACGGCCGCCCGCCCGGCGAAACCTCGGCAGACCGGGCCAGCACACGGGGCGCCCACGAGGCGCCCACGACCACCCACCAGGCGGACGCCTGGCAGACCCGGCCAGCGCACGGGGCGCCCAGGAGGGAGGAGGAGGAGGGAGGAGGAGGGAGGAGGAGGGAGGAGGAGGGAGGAGGAGGGAGGAGGAGGGAGGAGGAGGGAGGAGGAGGGAGGAGGAGGGGCGAAGCCTGGGCTTCCGCATCCAGCTCCTTCCGGCGAAGAAGTGGGAACCCCGGATGGTCCACGCAGTGTTTGAGGAGGTTTTTTTTTTCTTTCGGCCTGGAATGCTCTGGCACAGAAGGTCGCGATCTCTGTTCACGCGGATGTCGTGTTGATCACACACACGCGAGCCCAGGGCGGGTCAAAACAATGCTGGTCGATACTACGCGCCTTGAGCCACATGAATCAACCTAGTACTGCCGTCCCCCTCGTGCACGCAATGTTCGAGGAGGGTTGAATTGAATCTCTGTTTCTATACATCACGGCCCTCACGACCCGATGCCAGCGTCAAATGTGCGACTATGGAGTCGTCAGGCCGTCCGGCCGCGAGACCGTCATCGCATCTTTATCCCTGGTGAAACGAAGACGCTGGCGCGGACGAGAAACGTTCATGTAAATATAGGCAGAGTCCGTCCGGCGCCTCACAAAGAACAATGATTCCGTCAATGCCCTGCTAGATCTTCGGGGTACACAATCGTGCACGCTGAGACTGTGGACTCCAGACGGACATGTAAAAATGTCGCTTCACGAGGATGAAGGGCACAATCGACAACCGGACGACATCGTGCCAGTAAATTAACACATTGTAGCATGAAGTTGTACTATTGTTTTTGGCCAAGCATTCGCCATGATTTACTGTCAGCTTGCTGATGTTGTTACGGGCCCCAAGTTGCGATTGCCAGCCCAGCCACGCACGCATCGTCCAGATCGGCCTTCTTCTCGCGTCCGCGAGTGCTGGTCTTTCTTTCCCATCCCTCCTGTGTTGTTCTCTTCACTGCGCCGCGAGCACGCCTCCTTCTCACCTTGTCCCCCTACCTCCTTCCCGCTCCCCCTCCTCCCCGCTCCTTGCTCAGCGTGGCCTTCCCGCCCCTCCTGTGTGTTGGTTCCTCGTCTTGAATCCGAAGCGCCCATGTCGGCACGCTTTTTCTACAAGCCGAGGGGGGCCGAGAAGACCGTGACCCCCCTTGCCTGTGGGGCCATACGTGCAGCTTCGTATGGGCCACAGGGAGCTCCACGTATGGCCATACTGTGTGCGTTCGCATGGTGTCCCCGCGCCCATCTCGGCACACCCCTCGCACGGATCGTGCCCAATTGGGAGTTCCACCCATGGCCCCAGTGGCGCGTCCGCGTGGCGTCCCCGCGCCCAACTCGGACACCCCCCACGCGAAGCGTTTCCTATAGGGGAGCTCCTAGGAGTGTTTTCGCACGGCGCCGCCGCGGCCCCTCACGCGAGTTGTGCCCCCCCCCCTCCCCCCTCGAGGGAGCTCCACCCATGGCCCCAATGGGTGCGTTCGCATGGTGTCGCCGGGCCCATGTTGGCACACCGCTCACGCAGACTGTGGCTCCATAGGGAGCTCCACGTATGGCCCCAGTAGGTGCGTTCGCGTGCGGCCATTTCGGCACGCCCCTCACGCGGATCGTGACCCCCCCTCCTAGGGAGCTCCACCTGCGGCTGTCCATCAGCAAGTATGTTCGCATGGCGTCCCGCGCACATGTTGGCACACCGCCCACGCAGACCATGCCCCTCGGGGACCCGAGCTCTATCCATCCCGTGGCGTGTAGGACGTGAGGAGAGGGCCACGCCCTGCGTTGCCTTCAGACGCAGAAGGGGGGGGCCTTCGCCAGGCCAGTTCTCGGATCTCGCGACCATTTGCTATCGAACTGCATCTAGCTCCTGTGGTCTCTTCAGGCCTTCATCTTGCCAACGCTCAACACTTTGGCCCGACTTCACCTGGACACGAACATCGACATGAGCGCATCCGCTTGGCCTAGCCACACTGCATCTCATCGATCAGTTGACCAGGCCGGCGTGTCCGCAGGAGAGTTCCGGGGTGGCCGTCCAAGGGTGGCCCAGGGTCCAGGGAGACGCTTTTTTCCGTCCCTTTCCCTCTCTCTAACAGGGGATATGTCGACCCCTATCCCAGGCTTCGTGGGGTTTTCGAGAGGATCAACAATTTGGGGCCCAACCCTGGGATATACGAGGGGGGGGCGTCCATCCCCGACAGGGGTGCGTCCGAATAGCCCCCTCGGGATGTATCCCAAGATTCCTCCCCTTTTCTGAGCGACCAAACTTTTCTGGCGGAAGTCGGGGATTGGGGGAGAGAAATCGCCTGCGACTCTCTGCGGCGATCTGGGGATCCCCAAGCTCGCCAGCCCGAGGTGAATCGACGCCGGTCGCAATCGAGTCGAAAAAGGACACCCGTTCCAGGTGATCCCCTCCCCGCCGGGGAGGGGGGAGGTCTCCCCAGGGGGGGGGTCGGAAGGGGGGCGGGGAGGAGGAGGGCATTGCGGGGGAGGTGGTGTACCTCTACACCCTGCGAGATGCTTAAGAAATCATGGGTTAAGAAATTCATAGTCTCAGAACTTGAATAAAAATCCAAAATTTCCATTCAAATCTTAGGATTTACATTGAAACGTTAAGAATAATCGAGACTCTGGCCGAAAACTTGGGTTTTCTTAACCATCGCCCAAGGTGTACGCCTCCCCCCCCTGCATGGAGTGACTCGGGCGAACTCGCCGGCTATCTTTGAACCTCCTGGGGCGGGGCCAACCACGGCACTCTCGGGAGTCTCGCGGGCCGCCTTGGAGGTCTCTGGGGCCAGCCCAAGATGCCCCAATCCGTCGACCCTGTCGGCGTGCGTGAGGGGCTTCTCTGTTCGAGTCGTCGTCTCCGTCAGCCGTCGTCTCCGTCGTCTCCTTTCCCTGCGCCCTCTTCCTCAAGCCTGTCAGCGAGAGAAAAATCTAACAATGTGTCGAAGGGGAAGCCCCTTCCATTTAATCCCTCCCCCGTCGGCGGGTGGGTCTCGGAGGGTGGGGAGGGGGGGTCAGATACGCACTCCCTGGGGGCCCCCAGGGCCTCTGGAAGTACCAGAGGCCCACGAGGCGGTCCAAGAAAGCCCCCAATCGCAAAACTATCGGTCCAAAACGCAGTCACGCCCTCCAGACTGCCCCGGAGGCCGCCAAGACGCTCCCGAGAAAGCCACACCTTATGGTTTTTCCTGGATTCTGGCGCTCTCACCTTTTCCGCTCCCCGCTGCTCCAAGACGGCCCAAGATGCCCCCAAGATCGCCCCAAAACGGCCCAAGAGGCCTCCAAGAGGGCCCCCAACCCAAGAGGACCCCAAGACACACCACAACGCTTCCAAGACGGCCCAAGAGGCCTCCAAGACGGCTTTAAGAGCGTGCCCAGACGGGGGACCCGAACGGACATTTCGAGCCCTCGGCCCCGAGAGGCTCCCAGGAGGCCCCAAGAGATTCCGAAGAGGCCCCCAAGAGGCCCACAAGAGGCCCCAGGAAGCCCAACGCAACGAGGCCCCGTGAGGCTCCGAAGGAGGCTCCAAGTGGCCCCCAAGAGGCCCCTCAATTCCTCCCCAGAGCCCCCCGAGAGCCTTCCGAAGAGACCCCTGGAAGCATCCCTCTGGCCCACGTCAGCTTCGTCGTCGCCGCCGCCGTCGCCGTTGTCGCCGTCAGGGTCGGCGGCGCGGGCCGTGAGGCTTTCGCAGTGTGTTGATTCCTTTCGGTGCCTGTGTGCTCTGGGCATTCCCTTCTCGCTGCGGTCGCACGAGCGTCCAAGACAGGCCCACGTACTGCCCAAGGCGCCCGCAAGAAGGGCCCAGGAGGCCCCAAATGTGGCCCGAGAGGGGCCCCGACAGCCCGCCACACCGCTGGGAGCCCACCCCTCGAGCCATGATTCCAGGACCCCTGAGGTTTCCCAACAGAGGCCCCACGCCGCACCCGAGCGGAAAAACACCCCGCGGGCGACGGAGCCGAGGATTGTCCCCACGGTCGCCGTGGACCGCATTCTCGAGCCGAGCTTCCCTCAAGATCGGGGGGGCTTTGAGCCACACGGAGGTTGAAGACGAGGCAGGATAACTACGACTGCCAAAGTATCCCTGGGCTCGAGGCTAATGGAGTGCCAAATCGCTGGCCACCGTCTTCGCCTGGGTGACATGTATGCAAGCTCCTGGCCCATCAAACACACATCTACGACCCCGCGTCCACACCTCATGCCGTGTCTAGCATCTCCCGTGGGATCTCGAGAAAAGAAGGGGGCCACGCGAGCGGAGGCGGGGAGCCTTGCTGCAGCTCCGTCTGGTTGAGGACCAGGAACTTGTGACTGTTCGTCGAGACGATCGTCTGCGAGTGGATGTGCCCGTTCGCCTGCTTCTCGCCTCGCGGGCCCCGCCAGCCCCGCGAGCCCCGGCGGAGCCCCGGCCCAGACCGAGCCCGTGCTCGGAGGCCGCAGCTCGGCCCGCCGCAGACCCGTCGGGGAGTCGATGCCACACGTCTGCAGCTCGCGTCGGGCCCTCGACGCGGGTGCCCCAGCTCTGCCCCGGGCGCCGAGCATGACTCTGAGGAGGGGGTCGAGCCGAACGCGTGGATCCCCGACTGTCTTGGCCCCCGCCTCAAGACTCCACTCTGCGCCCTGGTCTTCGCATGGCTCCGTCGCTCCAGCGGTGCCTTCGGCTGCTGGCGCACTGCCTGGCTCATCTCACTCGCCTCTGACCCGCTCGTCAAGTCGAACTCGCCGCTAGCATTGCGCGTCTGTGCACCTCTGTCTTTCATCTCTCTCGTCTGGTGTCTCTGCTGTCTCCGTCTACCTGTTCGTCTGTCTCTGTCGCGGTCACAATGTGCGCACCTCTGTCTCTATCTCTGTCTCTCCCTCCTGCGCCGTTCGGGTGCATATTGCGACGACTTGCGATCAACAAAAAGAACATGTAGGGCAACACACAGGAATAGAGAGAAGTTGAAGCGAGCTAGACCGCCAATGAGCCAAACACGATAACAGCAAAGTGCGCAGGTACACATACTGGCATGCTCAATGTCTGTGGCGCGACACTTTTGGATCTCTACCTGTTGGCAGCATGCGGAGTTTCGAAACGCGCATCGCGCGATTACGTATCCCATCACTTGAAAACAACATTGGTGCTGCCCCCTGCTCGCACCTGCCAACATTACGCGCAAGTGTTTAGACTTGGTGTTTCTGCTGCATGGCGTGCGGCAAGCCATATTCATAATGTGGGATAGTGCCATACCGATGTGTGCCCCCACCTCATGTTTGCGGAACGACATCACAGGGTAGGGATACGTGAATAGCTGCCAATTGTTCACAACTTGCAGGGTCAGGTGTAGAAACGTATTTATCGTGCGCAAGGGTGGGCATGGGGGTCAAATTCGAAACCTGGTCGTGCGTCAGGGAAAGTGAAGCAGAAGGTGGATACGAGCTGGTAGTCGGAGCCGCCCGCGATTCCCATCACAGTCTTCGCCTCAGATCCCCACACCAATGCTCTATTACAAGATGATCTGAAGCCACGGACTCGCTATCCTTTGACAACGTCTGTGAATGAAACAGGTCCACGTAATCCCACCAACACTCTGGGCTGAGGTCGTTTAGTCGATTCCGCTTCCAACCCCCTGCTTTCCCTGGACGGAGGGGTCGTGTACTCCTCCCCTTCCTGAGGGTATGGACCATGGTGTCGCGCGCACTAGGGCGTCCAGTATGGCCCAAGGTGGCTCCAACATGGCCCTATGAAGCCTCCAATCGGGTAAACCACTCCAGATGACAGTCAAAACGTGTAGCAAGGACGGGCGAGAGGGACACAGGAACCTTGGAGGCCGAAATTGTTTTTTTTGGGGCGGCGGGCGACCAATCAAAACGGCAAAGGACGGGCCGCAGAGGCAAGGACACAAGGGTACCCTAGATGAAGGCGCGCGTCCTTACTAGGCACGCTGACTGGATGGCTCTAGATGGGAGCCAACAGTGCACGCATGATGCCCAAGACTGCCCCAAAACTGCTCCAAGTGGCCATCGTGCCTACCGGTGATGCCCCCTAGCCTGACACTGCCCTTCCCAAACCGGAGAAACCTCGATGACGTTGGCCGTCTCGCCTTTTCGCTTCCAATGTTGTTCTGAAGCCTCAGGATGACTCCACGATAGCCCAAGAGAGCCCCCGAGAGGGGCCCAAGAGGGACCCAACACTGCATCAAGAGGCCCCAAGACGCGGTTTGGGAGGGCTCCAGGGGGGCGGGGCTGATAAGGGGCCTCATTGCCCAACACCAAGCTCATAGAACACATGTTGGTTGGTCAAATGTTCTGCCATCCTGGGGGCATCAGTGGGCGGCGTTTGGGCCAGCATTGATTCAAGATGGGTCCATGTAGGGTAGCTTAAGGTGCCCATCCACGATGGCGTAACATGGTCCAGGATGGCACAAGGTGCCATTTAATATGCTTGTAAGAGGCAACAAAACCGCCCCAAGACAGTCGACTGCCCCAAATCGCATGGAGCCTTCCTAAAATGCCCCCCCCCCACAGGCCAACACCCGTTCCAGACCCAAACATTACCAATGACAGTTGCCGTGTCGCCTTTTCGCATGCGGCGGGCTTCTGAAACCTCACAATGGCACCAATGTGCCCCAAGAGAGCCCCAAGACTGCTCTGAGAGCGACCACGTGCGCCCGAAGAGTTGCGCAAGAGGGCTCTCATATCGTTCTAAGAGCGCCCCAAGAGGGATCCAAGAGGCAACTTTTCGGACTCCAGAGGTGCGAGGAACTCGCCTCGGTCTGACTTCTGGATGGGCTGGTGGGGATACACATAGCGCCAATCATCCACTACATCCAGTCGATACTGAACGCGTGTCCATCGCTCCTGACACTCCAAGTTTACTGAGCTCGAGACCAAGGCCTCTTGACCAGATTCGCAGCTGGCTTCTCCCATCTCGATCGTCGGCGTAGGGGTGAGCGCTGTGAGCGGCAGGGGTGACGGGAGAGGCTGGATCACATTAGCACACTTAAGTACAAATGCTTCCAGAAGCGACGTGACGGCTGAGACCACACATAGAAGCGTGACGGCTCCTCTCGTCATGCCCGATAGGGGGCGAATGATCTCGTTATCTCATCGGCCAACCGTTTTCCACGGAGCCGCGTAGCCAGCCGTCGCGCTTCGCGCTGCCAGAAACGCACTGTCGCGAGAGTTCCACCAGAGTCTTGGAGAAGAGTGGGGAGGACGGGGTAAGGGAAGAGGCGGGAGAATGGCGATGGGCAACCGAAAGAACAAGCACGACGAGGGAAGGCGACAGGCCAGAGAAGTGCGCCTCATCTGAAGTCTGCAAGCCCCTCCGGCCCAGTCCATGGCAGAGGCGAGCGAAGCATGTGTCCAAACCTTTGCAACACACTTCTCAAAATGGCTCGGCCCCCCCCCCCCCCCCGAAACACTTGTGACTCGCACTTGTGCGAGGTTGCAGGCGCTCGCTCACTCGATCTGGCTGTGGATGAGCTGGTCAGAGGTGCAGGCTGCCTGGAGTGATCGCGATGGACTGCTGGGAGAATCCCCGAAGCACACACAGTGGCGGTAAACTAGGGCTCCCAACTTCGCGCTTCGCGCTGCGCGAAGCGCGAATAACTTCGCGCTCTCGCGCCGCCCTCCCAGAAGGAGAATAGGAGGACGAGGAGGAGGGGGAGAAGGAACGAGGACCGCGAAGCGCGAAGCGCGAATAACTTCGCGCCCTCGAGGGCGCCCTTGGAAGCACACACAGGTGGCGGTAAAGGGGTTGGCGAGCATCCTGCCTCCCTCGAGCGTATGGCTTTCCAAGCCCTCGAGGCATCCCTTGCATTTCTCTTGGAGCACTCGGGATCCCTGCAGAACTCCTAGAGGCTCCCTCGGCATCCCAAGGCATCCTGGCGGCCAGTCCTCTTGCTATACTGGGGACGACCGAATCTTGAAGCATCTCCCTGGACTCTCTGACGGAGACTCCGATATATGCAGCTTCCGCGGCGGCCCTGGGCAAGAGCACGCGCGCACTTTGCCGGCAGTTGCACTGCAGATCGAGCGTTTCGTCATCGTACCCCCTGGCACGGTGTAGGCGTGCTGAGATGTTAAGTGCTGTCTGGTGTGTTGTTGTCCAGTCCGACCTAGGCCTGAAGAACTGAAGGGGAACTGGGACACACAAATAAATACACACAAATAAACATATCCTCAATCTTTTCCCATATTTTCTGGGTTTTTGTCTTCCCCCCCCACTTCCCATATTTTCTTATATTTTCTGGGAATCGCCGATTAATTGTGTCTGTGTGTTTTTTCCCCTCCTGAAGAACATTCTTCAAGAACATGAGGCACTCTGTCGGCCGACACAAACAGAACATCCGAGGGTACCCTCCCCAGGATGCACAAGGGCATCCAACAAACACGAAAAACACAATGACCTCCCTGGCCGAGCCGACCTCGATCCGATACCTCGGTCCAGACCAGGCCACCAGGGCGCCAAGACAGCCTCCGATACCTTCCCAGATCGTAGGATCTGATGTGCTCACGCTCCTGAGGCCACAACCCCGTGTAAATTACAACGCGCTCGCGCCCCCGAAACCACACTCCGAAGTAAAGTATCGCACTCTCGCGCTCCCGAGGCCACGATCCTTGTGTAAATTACGGCGCGTTCGCGCTACCGAAGCCACAACCCATTGTAACCTACGGCGCTTTCGTGCTCCCGAGGTGACAATCTGGTGTAATTGAATACGCTGCGGCCCCCAAACGGACAATCCCTAGTTGATTGCTACAAATTCGCGCTCCCGAAGCCCGAACCCACTCCACGGAGTCTGCCCCCAAAGCCCCCCGCCCCCCTCTCCAGAGCCGGAAAGCCATGACCTTCTGCATTGGGATTCATGCTTGGGGGGGGGGGGGGGGCCCTTTCGCACCTCCTCCCATCAATTCCTGGAAATCGGGCCCCGGACACGAGGCCACGAATCCACCAAGGTAGCGAAGGATCCGTGCTCCCGAAGCCACCACCTCTTATCCGCCACCGCGATTGCAGCGTGTGTCGGGCCTTTCCTTTTTCATACATTACGTCGCGCGGAGCAGTTATCACCCCCCCCACGATGTATCGAACCCAACGCGCACACATGTTTGGATGCACGTCCCTGCAATTTTGGCTTCCCCATCAGAAAATGAGCTCAATTACTAAGTAAAAGGGCGCAAACGTCCGTGGACGTTACCCCCTCCCGGGCGCCTTCCCGCCTCCTCCTCTGTTTCCGTTTTCCCGTGGCGGCGCGTCTTGCCCCCCCAGTCGGACCAGATGGTCTCCACCGGGGCCCCACGATCCCTCCAATGTTTCCTCCCCAGCGCAAAGCAACTCAGCCCCACGATCCCTCCAAAATTGACGCTATGGGGCTCCATAACGCCCAAGCGGGCAACAAGACGCCTCCCATGACGCCCACGAGAGGCGCAACGAGGCAAGAATCCTGATTCCTGCAGGCTTTCATGTTCACACCTCGTTCGTCTTCTCAGCGTCCACGGCGGCCCCAGATTTCCTTTCAACTGCTCCAGGACGGCACAGGATGCCCGCGCGACGCCCACAAGAGGCCCCGCAGAGGCTCCCCATGGGCCCCAAGAGGCCCCAAGACGTCTATAAGAAGCTCCACGAGGCCTCCCAAGAAGCACCAGGAAGCTCCACGAGATCGTCAAGTGACCCCACGAGGCCCCGCGACGCCCCCGAGAAGCCCCCAAGAAGCCCCGAGAAATCCCTGAGAGAACCGAAGAAAGCCCCGAAGAGGCTCTCGAGAGGCCCCGTGAGGGCATCGACACACACATCAAGCAACTTCGACAAAGGCTGCGTCTTATGTTCATGTCCGTTTCCTGTCCACCTTCACCGACACAGGCTGCTTTTCTTTTTAACGCCCCTTGCTTGTGCACCTTCAACGGCGCGTTCCCAAGTGGCCGCAACGTGGTACAACGTGTGTGGTGCATTGTGAGTGGTTCGATCAGTGTGGTGCAGTCGGTGCGTCGCGCAATTCAGTGCATGCCTTGCCGCACTGCAGCCTCGCTGGGCCTCTCTCGCAAGCGCGGTGGCAGATATGCGCGGCAGCGCAACTGGATCTATTGCTGCAGATGCGCGCCATCTGCCAGCCAGCAACCTTCCAAAACCAACTGCCAACCATCTATCGAGACTGCAAGCAAATCAGTTGCCAGCCATCCAACCGACAAGCCGACAAACTAACCAACCAAACAAATGTAGCCACGCAAACGTTCAGAGGGGAAGCAGCGGCTCAGGGCGGAGCATGATCAAAGGTGGCGACGTGCAGGCCGCCGTATTCCCCAGCGCTGAGTGAACGCATGGGAAAGCGAAGGGGAAAGCGTAGGAAGCCTCAGGACCACTACGAAAGCGCAAGACCTCGCCAGGAAACCGAAAAACTGAGTAGTCGCAAGTGGCCGCAGAAGCATGTGAAGGCGCGGGCTCGCGTGGACTTAGGCAATCCATATTAAGAAACCACTGCAGGCATTGAAACTCCCACAGGACAAGGTCTACGGAAGGCTTTCGCAAACAACTGCGATATGGCAACATATTTTTGAACATCAAACGGGTCACAGGCCCCAATGGTCGCCGCGGCAGTCCAGTGCGCAAAGGAAGATCGAGGGAACCTCAACATACTTTGAAATGGGCACCACTGGAATAACAAAATAACCTCTCAACACATTCCCACGAACCTGAAACTACCAATGTCGGCTCGTAGACACGCGTTGTCTCCCCCTTTTCCCGTGACATGTTAATTATTTCAAATTCATGCCATTTTCCACATTGGAAAAAGGGGAAACAGGAATCCCAGGCGCCGAACTGGGATCCAAACCTCCCTTTGGACTACAGATGCCCGGCCACGAGAAAAACTAGACCAGGAATCCCGATCTGGGAGTTCGGGACCTGCTAGCCCCAAGCTTGGAGCATCAACCCTCGAGCTCGAGGGCAGAGGGCGGTGGATGGGGGCGATGTAGGCCAGAAAACTTTGAGCCATGAGGGCTACGCAGAAAACATGCCGCTTCATTAGTAACAGCCCGCGCTCTGGGATCCACGCGCCCATCAGAACCTCCAGGCCCGAACACGGCAGAGAAAAATCCCAAATGGCTGTCCTGCGAACGTGGCCGAAACTTCGGGGACGCATTCTGGCCACCCCACACGGCGGCCGTTCAGCTTGCCACTCAGCTTCTGCAGGAGTAAGCGCGACGCTCATTCATCGAGGCCGACTCCTACTATTCCCGAGCCCTTTCGGGGAACATCGCGGAGGGGGCAGAACGAGCGACGAATCGAAATGAAGCCCTAGACCGCATCGTCCGACCCTACGCTGTCGGAGCCCATCTTCGTGCATCAAGTAATTCAAGGGCCTCCGTGGGCGCCGTGGCGGCCCAGAACGCACGAGAATCTCAAAGGACCCTCCAAGGCTCCAAGGCACCCTAAATTGATTTCGAAGAAATCTTAAGAGGATGCCATGGCAAAACAAACAGCGGGACCTCAAAGGAAACTTCAAGGAACCTCGGCGGAATCTGAGGAGGGAGTCCCGAAGGAATCTCCCTGGGATCCGAGCAGGTGCGCGTGTAGACACGCGGCGGAGGAGCGCCCCAGCAACGGTGGAAAACGCCCCCAGCATTCAAAGCTGATGCACTTCTCCCTCGACCCATCTGGGGTACACCCTGCGAAATGCTTAAGAAATCATGGGCTAAGAAACTCAGAGTCTCAGAACTTCAATAAAAACCCAACGTTTTCATCAAAATCTTAGGATTCACACTGAAACATTAAGAATAATCGAGACTCTGGCCGAAAGCTTCAGTTTTCTTAAGCATCGCCTGAGGTGTAGGACTCCCTGAGCGCCCGCCGAGGAAATCTTCCGCGGGCCTCTGCGGGGCACATCGCCTCCGCCCCGGCCCCGGTGCCAGAAGCATTCCGATTTCCTCTGATGGGGGGCAGGGGAGGCACCGGATGCCTCCCGGGGTTCGACACGCTACAGTTATTGCATTGCCACTCTTCCCACTCGCACGTGTACACGCCGTCGATGGCGACGAGATGAGTCCGCAAGAGTGTGCGCACGTGCCCACCTGATGGACGACACGATCTGTGTGATTTCGGACGTTGCCCTGGGCGCTAGCTCGGGTAAAGCGAGAACAGATCGTGCGCGGACCAAGCCTGTGGTCGGCGGCGCGCGCAGGAGGGGGGAAAGCTTCTTGGGAGGAGGCTGCTTCTTAGAGGACGCCAGCCCTGCATCTATAGATAAGGCCCGCGCCTTCTAAGAAGCAGGGTGCTTCCAAGAAGTCTTCCCCCCTCCCCCTACCCCCGTCTGCGCGTGGCCGATGTGGGTCTAGAGAAGGTGGTCAGCAACGGCGCCCGACAGTCACGGACTTCTGACCCCCACCGCGGGCAGCCGCCCGCCGCAGGAGAAAGAGACAGAACGGGACCATAACCTACTCGGAGCGGCTCAGTCGAACTGGTGCGCCCTTGGCAAGGAGTGGGACATGACACTTGAAGGCGTCCCATGGGCGCGACGGCGTCCAAGGAACAGCCCGCAAGCGCCCAGAAAATTGAGGCTTCAAGACGCCCACCAAGACGCCCACACAGCCTCACTTCGTCTGGGGGTCGGCGGAATGGCGCAAGCCTCTTGCATATGTGGTCGATGACATTCTCTCCCTGGGTCTGAAGGGCCTGTCGGGGAGTCACGCAACCAGTTCAGCGGATTATTTCCGACCTCTGGAACCTCCCCAGGAGGCTGTTCGGCATATCATGTGGGAGAGAGCGACGTGAGTAATGACGCTGCGCGGATCGGCACAACGCTGTTCGCCTTCCTATAGTCGCCGCGCCCAGTCTCACCTCCATGCCTCTTGACCTCCAACCCTCTCACTACCCCCGTCGCGCGCAACGTCAGTTTCTAGGGGATGGCATCAACATGAACTGTCGGAGGCCCGCTCTGATCTCTTGAATCGGTACTGGGTCCCCTTGGCGGCGCCTCTGGCGCGCTCTGGGCGCCAGGAAAGGGGGCGCAACTCCGATCCAAGAAATCCGCGCGGACCTCCGAATATCTATGTGTATTCGGCGGCCAGCCCGGGGGGGAAGTGAGAGGGGGCGGGCCTTCTCAGAAGGCTCGGAAGTGCTCGGGTCCTCTAGGGAATTGCCCAAGCAGCCCCGAAGGCACAGAGAATTTTTCAGAAGGCCTGAGGCCTTCTGAGAAGCCCCGCCGCCTTCTGAGAAGGCTTCCTCCCTCCGACTTCCCCCCCTCGCTCGCCGCCGATTTATGTCACCCTCCGCTCAGAAGAATGACGGTCGCGCGCCACTCCGCGGAGGTCGCTCCAGCGACTCCGAGGTGCCCCCCCCGCCCCAGGCTCCGGGGCCCTGGCCTGCGAGCAGGCCCAGCAGGAGCAGGCCAGGAGGCCTTGGCCCGCAGGCTGCGGCCCCTCTGCGGCTGCTGCTGCTCCTCCTTCCCCCGCTCCTCCTCCTCCTCTTCCTCCTCCTCCCCCGCCTCCTCCTTCTCCCTTTTCCTCGTCCCCTCCTCCCCCTCCTCCTCATCGTCCTCCTGCTCCTCCTGCTCCTCCTTCTCCTTCTCCTCCGCCTTCTCCTCCTCCCTCCCTCCCTCCCTCCCTCCCTCCCTCCTCCTCCTCCTCCTCCTGCTCCTTCTCCTCATCCTCTTCGTCCTCCTCGTCCTCCTCGTCCTCGTCCTCCTCCTCCTCCTCCTCCTCCTCCTCCTCCTCCTCTTCGTCCTCCTTGTCCTCCTCGTCACCATTTGTCCTCCCCCTCCTCCTTGTCCTCCTCCTCCTCCTCCTCCTCCTCCTCCTCCTCTTCCTCCTCTCTCGCTCTCTCGCCCTCTTCCTCGTCCTCGTCCTCGTCCTCGTCCTCGTCCTCGTCCTCGTCTCCTCCTCCTCCTCCTTGTCCTTGTCCTCCTCCTCCCCCTTGTCCTCCTCCTTCTCCTTGTCCTCCTCCCTCCTCCTCATCCTCCTTCTCCTCCTCTTCCCCCCTCTCGCCCGCTCGCCCCCATCCTTCTCCTCATCCTCATCCTCCTCCTCCTCCTCCTCGCTCTCCTCCTCCTTCTCCCTTCTTCCATTCCCCCCCCTCTCGCCCTCTCCCCACCCCTTCTTCTCCCGTCCTCCTTCCTGCTCCTCCTCGTCCTCCTGCTCTCCTTGTCCTCCTCATCCTCCTTGTCCTCATCATCGTCCTCGTCCTCCTCCTCGTCGTCGTCGTCCTCTTTCTCCGTCCCTCTCGCCCTCCTCCTCCTCCTCCTCCTCCTCATCCTCTTCTTCTTCTTCTTCTCCTCCTCCTTCTCCTCCTCATCATCCCACTGCTCCCCTTCCCCTCCATGGCTTCACTGCCTTGTCATGCTCAAGAAAAGCCACAGGGCAGCACAGTGCAGGTGGGGATCAGCTATCGAGAGCCAGCGGGCCACGGCGATGCAAAAAGGTATGGGACGACTTCGGGGGGCGGGGGGCAAAAACGCGCTGAATGTACAATCGCCAGTAGCTAGGGGCTGGGGGCCCATCACAAACGGTAAACGGGCCAAGGCGATGCAAAAAGGTATGGGACGACTTCGGGGGGCGGGGGGCAAACGCGCTGAATGTACAATCGCCAGTAGCTAGGGGCTGGGGGCCCATCACAAATGGTATCAAGTTTCCACTGCTTCTCACTGGCGCGAGGTACCAGCGACAGTCCCCTGTGTGGAATCTGCTGTGCATTAAACGCCCAATTGTGGTCCTTTATGCGTGATAACCCAGTAGGCAAAGACCGACAAACACGACGCGCAACCCAACTCGCGACCCACGGCGAGACCCAACGCTCAACATACCACGCAACCCATCGACAACGACGGCGACGGCCGCACAACCAACCGCACAACCCCTGGAAGCGCCAGCCAACGCACGGGGCGCCCACGACGTGCCCCCGGGCGCCCACCGACCAAAGACCCAGAACCGCCAAGCATCGCACGGACAGCCAACGAGGGGCTCACGCTCACGGGCGCTCACTGGCCGGAAGTCCGGAACCGAAAGCCAGCGCACGGGGAGGGTCACGAGATGCCGACGGGCGCCCACTGGGCAAGAACCTGGAACCGCACGCCAATTACATAGTAAGGCAGATTGGAGCCCGTAGTGCACGCACTGCTAAGAGAAACGTCAGTGCGCAAACATGTCTGTTGGGCACGTTGGGAAATGGCAATGTTGATATGTAACGCCGGTGTGCGTGTAGCATTTTCCCAACACTGTGTTTGACAATTGCGATATCCGATTTGTGTATTTTAGAACCGTCATGCTGAAACTCCCAGGGAAGTCACCGACTCGGCGCAATTGTGTCCTCAAGCGTGATGGGTGTGGTAACTTGGTAGCTGTAGCAATTGAGCTCCACACGCACAGCACACCTCCAGAGAGATGGAGGGACTGCCTGGAATGCAAGTACTCGGACGAGGTAAACTTAAAAGCTGGTGCAAACTAACAACTAGCAGGCCAATTGACGGTACGCACTCACGGTCTAGGTCAGTCAACACAACATGATACGTGGCCTCCTATACTGAAGACCCCACAATTACAGAACCACATGATCAGACACCGGGGACCTATTGGTCTTGCACTGTCGCTGAAATGGGGGTCCACGGTGCGGTTTCTTGGTCATCTTGTTGTCGTCGTCGCACCACGACCCGCCCCGTGATTCACCCGCGACCCACCCCCGCGACCCACCCGCAAACCCACCCCGCAACCCATCCCGCGACTCATCCACGACCCACCAACGATCCACCCCGCGATACAACCCCGCGGCCCACTTTGCAACCCGTTCGACACACACACAGCACACAAACACAATCACAAACACAATCACAAACACAGACACAAACACAAACACAAGCACAAACACAAGCACAAACACAAGCACACGCACAAACACAAACACAAACAAAAACACACACAACCACAAACACAAACACAAGCACAAGCACCAACACACACACAAACAAACACAAACACAAACACAACGACAACCACACACAAACAATCACAAACACAAGCACACACATAACCACAAGCACACGTTCGAACACAAACACTCACACGAACACAAACATAACCACAAACACAACAAGAAACACACACGAACACACACACAAACACACACAAGCACAAACACAAGCACAAGCACAAGCACACACACACACCGCACCACACTACACCACCACAACACACTACACTACACCACACAACACACAATTGTTCCAGGGTCTCGTCGCATTGGGACAAACTAGACGCCTACCTTGGGTAGGTCGTCTTCAGTAGGCGCGGGTTGGCGGAACGCTCAGCCAGGCAGCCACCTCGCCACCCCCCTCTTCGTCCCACCGCGCAGTGGACGACAGAGGGACGGCGAGGGGCGCCCCAAGGCGGCTCCCCCCAACCCCGCCACACCGAAAAACAGCCCACCCCGACAACAACACATCGACCCCTCTCTCCCAGGGTTTGGGAGGGAGGGAAAAGTGAAGAGGTGTGACGAGAGTAGCTTGAGCCCAAATGGTCACCGGACCTGTGCTGCCAGAAAGTGCGTTTTGGAAGCCCCCCACCTAAGGATCCTCAAGAGGGGGTTTCTCCAAGGCCACATTTTTCACCACCTGTGGTCGGCAATCGCATTTCTGGGCACGCATCACAAGCCACATCCCCCCTGGAACATTGTGCCGCATAACAAAGGTTGTTATGCCCGCACAAACACACGCACAGAAACACACACAAACATGCACACACACAACCACACACACACGCACACGAACACGCACACGCACAAGCACACGCACACGCACACCCACACTCACACAGGCACAGACACACAGACACACACACACACGTATACACACAAAGCCACACACACAAACACAAACACAACCACAAACACAGCACAAGCACAACCATGCACACAAACACAACCACACACATAAACACAAGCACCCGCACTAACACACACGCACACACACAAACACACAAACCCACCCACCAAGCCAGCCACACACACGCACACCACACACACAACACACATACACACCTCATCGACTCGCCGACTACCATCCCGCGAACCACTCGCATAACTTTGAGCAACAGCGGCGCCAGCGGAAAAATGTCTCCACTGCTTTATGCGACATACATGTTTACCAGCGTGGACCCCAAACAGCAATCGCACTGCATATGTGCAAGCTACGTGGTGCACGCTATGTGGTGCAAACTGTGTGGTGGAAGCTGTGTGGTGCAAGGTATGTGCCGTAACCAATGCAGTATGTGGAAAGATGTATGTGGTGCAAGGTACGTGGCCCAATTACTTAGAAAACACATGGATGTGTAAGCCATGTGGTGTGAGCCATGTGGTGCTGGTTATGTGGTGTAAGCTATACAGTGCAAGATATGTTGTGCAATCTACGTGGTGTAAAGGATTTGATGCAAGCTAGCAGGTGCACATTGCATGCATGGTGTAAACTATGTGGTGCTATTTCCGTGGTGCAGCCTACGTGGTACACGCTATGCGATGTAAGCTATGTGGTGCAAGATGTCAAATGTAAACTACGTTGGGCGGCCACGGACGACCACCAAATGGCCACCAAGACAATCCCCCGGGTTACCCACCCAGTTCCTTAGTGAAGCCAATCAGAACCTCAAATGCAACCACTGTATGAGGAACCATTGCGTGCCCTTGTCAGTGATACCCGTCGACGGCCCGCCCACATTGTGATGCGGTCGCTGGTCATGCCCCTTATGATTCATCGCAACAAAGAGGCTGATAAAGTACGACGCTTGCATGCGAGCAACATATATCCAGCCAAGCCTTGTAGCCATTGTCGACCAGATAGCGGCATGGTTCAAGCATATTCTGGCATCGCTGCTGCTTCCTGGATGTGCATGGGGGGTTACACCAAGAGGAGCCCATCAGATCTAACAACCCATGTGGATCGGGTGTAGCGCGTAGAACACGATACCCACATTACATGGCATGCGAATCATCCCATCACTACTCCAACGTTCCCGTTTTGGCATCTAGAACTGCCACAGGGTTGACAGTCGCTTCCACCATGACCCCACTACAGATGACCGAGAGAAGATCTAGGAATCCCAAATCGATTTGGGGCGATGAGAATAATGGTGATGACGATGACGAGGGCAAGGGAAGAGTACAATAGCGATACGTTGCGAGGACCAAGGGCCGCAAGACAATGTATTACATACCGTCAACTGTCACGGTGCCAATTGCAGCCCGAGCTGCAATGTAGAGGTAATGCGCTGGATTGGTGGCACACCCTCTTCTCCGCCTCGGGCGAAACAAACACAACGGCATCGCCCCCCTGGGTCGGGGGACCGAAATTTGCGAGTACCAATGTCAACTGGAACAACATACCGAGCATAACCGTGTCTGGGTGGTACTGCTACTGTCTGAGAGAACTGACCTCGCAGCCAAAAGCGAAGTGAATAGCGCCAGCGGAAAAACGAGGAGATCGCGCTCCGCTTCTCGTCCTCCTCCTCTTGTGTGGTCCTGTCCCCCTTCGTTCCATTCCTGTCCCTCCCCTCGTCCTTACCTTGCTCCCTCCCTCTCCTACCGCTCGCTCCCTCTCCCCCTTCCCTCCCCTTTTCCCTCTCCCTCTCCCCCCGTTCCGCGCTACACCACCGTGTCAAGACAACCCCAGAAATGCCCCCATAACCTCCACGGAGAATGTGGAACCCTCTCTCCCGCCCTTCCCCGCTCGTTGGAAAAACGATCGTTTACAATGTGCCCTGCGACTAGTTGTAGGCGTTTAGGGCTAACGGATCGCGTGCGACACCCGTTGCGAAAACATGCTCGACCTCCAAAACTGACGAAGTTCCCGCAACCAGGCAAAGCAAACGATCCAGTGACAGACGCTGCCAGTCAGTGAGGGAGAATCGACGCACGAGAAGGATGATGACGAGAACTGGGAGGCGAGAAACGAAACTAGTAGGAGGAGAATACTGTCCTCGCCGTCGTCGTTTTCTACATTCCGACCCCTGGCAACGAAGCCATCAACACCAAAACCCGTCTCGACAATGATACTGACAGTCTCGGCATCGTGTGTGAAGTCATTTCAAGACGACTCTATCGAGGAGGTCAATGTGAAGAGACATTGAGAGCCATGGGAAGACATCGGGCGGTGTAGAGGAGCAGAACACCCTGAACGAGTGACAGGGCTGCCGAACAAAAACGCACACACATACACTCAAGGAAACGAGCCCCGCCTCCCTGTGAGGAGGTAGCCCCTGATGGCGACCACTCGGCTGGACAGCGCGCGATGAGCCAACAACGGCGACACATCGACGATCAATTCGACGAGAATCATCTGACAAGACACCCGTCACCACAACCACGCCGTGACGAACGCGAATGCTTTGAGGCACAAGGCGCCCCTCTTTCCGTCACTGCGAAGTCACCTCGGCATCAAGCTCGCAACCCGCCCCCTGTGCGTGCCGACTTACTGCGTGTCTCGATAAATGCACCACCCCGACTTCTTGCACGCACAAAAAACAATGTATCCAAAACATAGCCGAGAACTCGTGCGGCATGTCTGAAAAAACAGACGAGCACACACCAGCAACAGGCCAACGTTCAAGGCATCACTCGCCTGAACCACGTAATCATGCCACTCTCAACATGCTGTGCAACTCGTCCTTCGCATCGTTGCCGTTTTCACAACAGCGCTGCATGTGGGCAACTTGTAGAGTATGTTCACACGGATGGTAGGATCATTGCTTCCAAGATGTGACTCGCGCCTTCTTACTGCGCACGTTCTTTGTTTTTGGGATCTCAAGATTGCAACGGGTTCCCAAGACGGCGGGCGGTGAAGTGCCAAGCCACGCTGGGCGACAAGCAATGGCTGCGGCGGCACCTGTGATTACCCTACAGGGCCAACGCCAGCAACAGAACAACAACGAACTATCATCGGGCCGCAGCTAGATGGCCGAGGGAGCAGGGGGCCGGGGGGGAAGGACGAGGCGGGGCGCGAAAAGCGAAGAAACGTATACTTCACGATCAAACCAGCGGGCATGAAAACCAACACCTGGTCGCAACATTGCCGGGTGGACGCCGGCGCGTCGCATGCTGCAGGGGGGAGGCCTTCGTGACACACAGCTCAAGAACAGAGGATGAGGAGGAGGAGGAGGAGGAGGAGGAGGAAGAACGGTAGGACAGAAACGCCCGGTGCGCTCACTGAAGCACAGGCGGTGCGCACACTGAAGCCCACGCGAGCAATTGCGACTGGAAAAAGCGGAGGGAGAGGGGGAGCAATATCCCATATTTGACGGGTGTGCGCAACAAAACCGGCCTGGGTCCTACCATGTAGGGTCGAGCGCGGCTGGGCGCGCACACCTGTGGTGCGGGTGGCCTCTAAAGAACTACTAGAGAAATAATCGAGTAGGAGCTCTGGGGCATGCGAAGAGCGCCGGCCAACCATGGAGCTACACGACTGGCCCCAGAGCGCATGCACGAGCTAGAAACGCAGGACGCAGCGGAGAGAGCAAGGAGAGGAGGGTGGGGGTACGCGTCAGCCAAAAAAGCCTTCATATCATGTCGGGGACGGCCGCCAGAGCCACGGCGCTGCGATCCAGAGGGTGGCGCACGCTTCTGGCCAGGTAGACGTCACCACATCGGCGTTGGAGATGGCCTCAAAGACGAAACTGAAGCAAGACAGCAACTGGGGTCGGAGACGACGCGATGCTCACCTCTGATGTGGAGGAAGGAGAACGCCGTAGCAAAGCCCAGGTCTGGCCGTCATGCACTACCATCGGTGCTCTGCCAGGTCGGCTGGGACGACGTCCCCGCAGCTGTCCGGGTGAATGTGACAGAACTGGCACCAACAAAGTGTGGCTCCTTCTTCTGCGTCACAGTCGTGGTGTGGCTGCTCCTGCTTCACAGTCGTGGCGCAATCCTCTGGCTCAAATGGAGGTTGGTCGGCGTGGGGATCGGTGAGCTGGTCCGTGCGAGAGACGGTGCGCTGGTCGAGGCTGGAGTCGGTGATCTGGTCGGCGCTGGAGTCGGTGGGCTAATCGGCGCGGGGGTCGGTGAGCTGGTGGGCGCGGGAGTCGGTGAGCCGATCGGCGCGGGAATCGGCTGGTCGGTGCGGGAGTCGGCAGCTAGCCGGCGCGGGAGTCGGCGAGCTGGTCGGCGAAGGAGTCAAGGGGCTGGTAGGCGTGGGAGTCGGTGAACTGTTCGACACGGGAGGCGGCGAGCTGCTTGGTGCGTGATTGGGTCAGCTGGTCGGCGCGGGAGTCGGCATGCTGTTCATCGTGGGAGTCGGTATGCTGTTCAGCGTAGGAGTGGGTGAGCTGGTCGGCGCGGGGGCCGCCAAGCAGGTCGGCGCGGGAGTAGACGAAGGCGTCGTGCTGGCGTAGGCGTCGACATTGGTTCTGGCATAGTCGTTGACGCTGGTGCTGGTGTCGGTGAGGACAATGGTGCTGATGTAGGCGCTGTCGTTGGTGCCAGTGCAGGCGCTGGAATTCGTTGGGCGTCAGTGCTGGCGTCGGGGCCGGCGTAGGCGCTGCTGGCGGTGCCGGCGCAGTCGAAGGCGTGCATAATGGCCTCGACGCTGGCGTAGGCGCCGACGGTTGTGATGACGTAGGCGCCGACAAATCTATCGTCCCGTGCCGACATCGCGGTGCAACCCATCAGGTCCTTGCACGCGTGGAACTACTGGAATTCTTAAATGCTGCGTCATGACAGTGTGCTGGTGCATCCTATCGGCACCAATGGGCCAGACAAATCGTGCCTCCCCGGAGCAGAGGATGAGTTGGTGGCGTTTGAAGGTTGGTATGTGGTGGTGGTGGTGGTGGTGGTGGTGGAAAAGCGGAGGGATGGGCCGGCGGATAGCCGATGGGCCGGCACGCCAGAACTCGAAATGTCCCAGAGTCGGGAGCGCAAGGGGGCTCAGCGCCTCGGGAATTCAAGGGGGCACAGCGCCTCGGGAATTCAAGGGGGCACAGCGCCTCGGGAACACAAGGGGGCACAGCGCCACGGGAAACCAAGGGGGTACCGCACCTCGCACTGTAGTTGGCGTCAATGCAGCTGTAGGCGCCGAGGCCGGTGCTGTCGACGGAGCTGCCGTCGTCACTGTTGGTGCCAGTGCTTGTGCGGCGTAGGCGTCGGCATTGGTGCTGGTGTCAGTGATGGCTTCCGCGCTGGCGTCGGTGCCAGCGTCGGCACTGGCGGAGGCTCTGGCGAGGCCATTGGCGTTGGAGTAGGCGAAGGAGTTGGCGTCGCTGCTTGGGCGTAGGAGCCAGCGTAAGAGTTGGCGTAGGAGCCAGTGTGGGCGCCATCATTGGCGTTGGTGCCAGCGTGGACGCTGGCGTATGCGCAGGCGTTTGTATTGGCGTCTGTGCCACCGTAGGTGTTGGCGGAGGCTCCAGCGTCGGCATTGCCGTGGGCGTCGGCGTTGGAATTGGAATCGGCGCTGGGGTGGGAAATATCGGTGAGCTGGTCCGCGCGGGCGTCGGGAGATGGTGAACCGGTCGGCGTGGGAGTCGGCGAGCTGGTCGGCGCAGGAGTAGAGGCCAGCCGACTTGCACGGAAATCGATTTAGTCGGTGCGGGAGTCGGGGGGCTGGTCGGCGTGGGAGCCGATGAACTGGCTGGCGCGGGAGTCTTTTATTCCCAACCATCCTGTGGTGTTGGGTCCTCGTTTTGAAGAGACGGTGCCCCGCGTTCCTCTTCTCCTCCTCCTCCCCCCCCTCCCTCCTCCCATCATCATCATCATCATCATCATCATCATCATCATCATCATCATCATCATCATCATCATCATCATCATCATCATCATCATCATCATCATCATCACCACCGATTCGTGGCCCCATAGGGAGCTCCACCGAAGGCCCCATAGGGAGCTCCACCGAAGGCCCCCATAGGGAGCACACCCCTCACACGCTTCGTGGCCCCATAGGGAGCTCCACCGAAGGCCCCAGTGGCAGGGTCCGCATGCCTCCCCACCACCCATTTCGGCACACCCCTCACACGTTTCGTGGCCCCATAGGGAGCTCCACCGAAGGCCCCAGTGGCAGGGTTCGCATGCCTCCCCACCACCCATTTCGGCACACCCCTCACACGTTTCGTGGCCCCCCAGGGAGCTCCACCGAAGGCCCCAGTGGCAGGGTCGCATGCCTCCCCACCACCCATTTCGGCACACCCCTCACACGTTTCGTGGCCCCATAGGGAGCTCCACCGAAGGCCCCAGTGGCAGGGTTCGCATGCCTCCCCACACCCATTTCGGCACACCCCTCACACGTTTCGTGGCCCCATAGGGAGCTCCACCGAAGGCCCCAGTGGCAGGGTTCGCATGCCTCCCCACCACCCATTTCGGCACACCCCTCACACGTTTCGTGGCCCCATAGGGAGCTCCACCGAAGGCCCCAGTGGCCTGGTTCGTATGCCTCCCCAACACCCATTTCGGCACATCCCTCACACGTTTCGTGGCCCCATGGGGATTTCCACTGAAGGCCCCAGTGACTGGGTTCGCATGCGCCCCCACACCCATTTCGGCACACCCCTCACACGTTTCGTGGCCCCATAGGGAGCTCCACCGAAGGCCCCAGTGGCTGCGTTCGCATGCCGCCCCCACACCAACTTCGGTGCACCCCTCACACGTTTCGTGGCCCCATAAGGAGCTCCACCGAAGGCCCCAGTGGCAACGTTCGCATGCCGCCCCCGCACCCATTTCGGCACACCCCTCAAACGGTTCGTGGCCCCATAGGGAGATCCACCGAAGACGGTACCCACACCAGCATTACTCACAACTGCATATGGTTGGGTCCTTTGCCAGGCTAATTTTTGTTCCCCCCCCAGCCCGCCGTCGTGAAGCAAGGGTGTCCCGAAGCCTTGCCGTCGTGAGACAAGGGCGTCCCGAAGCCTCGCGGTCGTGAAGCAAGGGTGTCCTCCAGCCCCGCCGTCGCGAAGCAAGCGTGTCCCAAAGCCTCGCCGTCGTGGGAGGCGGGAGTCGGTGAGCTGGTCGGCGAAAGAGTCGGCGGGCTGGTCGGCGTGGGAGTCCGTGAGCTGGTCGGAGCGGGAGCCGGTGAGCTGGGCGGCGCTGGAATCGGCGAACATGTCCCTCGCGCAGCAGGGGTGTCTGGCGGATAGGCCAGTATGCCCGAAATGACGGTCGTCACTGGCCCCATCACGGTAGACCAGAACATCTCGCATCTTTGGCGGATAGGCCGGCACGCCCAAAATCACGGACGTCGCCAGCCCCGTCACAGTTGCCGGAGCCCTGGGGGAGCAGGAAGGATCGGAGGGGGCGGGCGTGCGGCGTTGCTACAAGCCTTCAGCATTACGTGGGTAGAGGGCAGCTCCTTTCTAAATCTCGGCGGTGGCCCGTGGCACAACCCCCCCCTTGCTCTTCGGGGGTTTCGCGCAGGCCGCAGCGGGTGCCGCCGACGGCTCAGAAGCCCCCCCCCCTTGTCCCTTTACCGGGAGGGCTCGTGCAGGGGGGCTTCCACGGCAAGGCGCGAAGGATTCCGCGCCGATGGACGAAGGCGCACGCCCGACTAGATGTGAAACTACCTCCTGAGAACTGCCTGGATTCAAGCACCCTCCGCCGACGCGCGTCGAATCCGTGCCCAGGCATATCTCAGGATGACTTCTCCCCCGCTCGAAACGGTTGGCTTACAGGGTGTGATACCCGTCAGAGAGCACGTCCAGGAGGATTGCCAGGGACAAGCGACCGTCGGCCGAGAGACCGGGGCGGGGGCAGGCCGAGGAGGGGAGAGAGGGGGGGGAGAGCCTCGCGCGTGCGAAGGCCCGGGGCTCTGGGCAGTGCCAGAGCCGGTGCCCGCGCAGGTGCCTCTCGCGAGTCTAGTGCGAATTGGGGCCGCAAGCTCAGAAAGGCCCCGC
>CAUYUJ010004669.1:147837-197837 GCA_963575745.1 Prorocentrum cordatum
CCCCACAGGGAGCTCCACCGAAGGCCCCAGTGGCTGCGTTCGCATGCCGCCCCCACACCAACTCGGGTGCACCCCTCACACGTTTCGTGGCCCCATAAGGAGCTCCACCGAAGGCCCCAGTGGCAACGTTCGCATGCCGCCCCCCACACCCATTTCGGCACACCCCTCAAACGGTTCGTGGCCCCATAGGGAGATCCACCGAAGACGGTACTCACACCAGCATTACTCACAACTGCATCTGGTTGGGTCCTTCGCCAGGCTAATTTGTTGTTTGTTCCCAACCATCCTGTGGTGTTGGGTCCTCGTTTTGAAGAAACGGCGCCCCGCGTTCCTCACCTCCTCCACCTCCCCCCCTTCCCTCCTCCCATCATCATCGTCATCATCATCATCATCATCATCATCATCAGCATCATCACCACCGATTTCGGCACACCCCTCACACGTTTCGTGGCCCCATAGGGGTCTCCACCGAAGGCCCCAGTGGCAGGGTCCGCATGCCTCCCCACCACCCATTTCGGCACACCCCTCACACGTTTCGTGGCCCCATAGGGAGCTCCACCGAAGGCCCCAGTGGCAGGTCCGCATGCCTCCCCACCACCCATTTCGGCACACCCCTCACACGTTTCGTGGCCCCATAGGGAGCTCCACCGAAGGCCCCAGTGGCAGGGTCCGCATGCCTCCCCACCACCCATTTCGGCACACCCCTCACACGCTTCGTGGCCCCATAGGGAGCTCCACCGAAGGCCCCAGCGGCAGGGTCCGCATGCCTCCCCACCACCATTTCGGCACACCACACGCTTCGTGGCCCCATAGGGAGCTCCACCGAAGGCCCCAGTGGCAGGGTCCGCATGCCTCCCCACCACCCATTTCGGCACACCCCTCACACGTTTCGTGGCCCCATAGGGAGCTCCACCGAAGGCCCCAGTGGCAGGGTCCGCATGCCTCCCCACCACCCATTTCGGCACACCCCTCACACGTTTCGTGGCCCCATAGGGAGCTCCACCGAAGGCCCCAGTGGCAGGGTACGCATGCCTCCCCACCACCCATTTCGGCACACCCCTCACACGTTTCGTGGCCCCATAGGGAGCTCCACCGAAGGCCCCAGTGGCTGCGTTCGCATGCCTCCCCACCACCCATTTCGGCACACCCCTCACACGTTTCGTGGCCCCATAGGGAGCTCCACCGAAGGCCCCAGTGGCAGGGTCCGCATGCCTCCCCACCACCCATTTCGGCACACCCCTCACACGTTTCGTGGCCCCATAGGGAGCTCCACCGAAGGCCCCAGTGGCAGGGTTCCGCATGCCTCCCACCACCCATTTCGGCACACCCCTCACACGTTTCGTGGCCCCATAGGGAGCTCCACCGAAGGCCCCAGTGGCAGGGTCCGCATGCCTCCCCACCACCCATTTCGGCACACCCCTCACACGTTTCGTGGCCCCATAGGGAGCTCCACCGAAGGCTCCAGTGGCAGGGTCCGCATGCCTCCCCACCACGCATTTCGGCACATCCCTCACACGTTTCGTGGCCCCACGGGGATTTCCACTGAAGGCCCCAGTGACTGGGTCCGCATGCGCCCCCACACTCATTTCGGCACACCCTCACACGTTTCGTGGCACCATAGGGGGCTCCACCGAAGGCCCCAGTGGCTGCGTTCGCATGCCGCCCCACCACCCATTTCGGCACACCCCTCGCACGTTTCGTGGCCCCACAGGGAGCTCCACCGAAGGCCCCAGTGGCTCCGTTCGCATGCCGCCCCCACACCAACTTCGGTGCACCCCTCACACGCTTCGTGGCCCCATGAGGAGCTCCACCGAAGGCCCCAGTGGCAACGTTCGCATGCCGCCCCCACACCCATTTCGGCACACCCCTCAAACGGTTCGTGGCCCCATAGGGAGATCCACCGAAGACGGTACGCACACCAGCATTACTCACAACTGCATCTGGTTGGGTCCTTCGCCATGCTAATTTGTTTTTTTTTTACCCGCGCGCCCACGGTGAGTGTAGGGCGGGGGCGCGCCCCGAAGGAGCGGGTGTTTTTTTTTTTGCCGAAGCCAGGGCAACCCAGAACCCCCCGCCAGCTAGCCGCCCCGCTGGGGGCCTCCCGCTCAGCTGCCCCTAGCCTCTCGGCGCCCCAAACCGAACGAACGCACTGGGACGTCACCGCCTAGTCGATCCTCATCGGACAAGGCTGGCACCGCGAATGTTGCCAAAGTTTGCACAAAGGGCCGCATCGCCACTGTGGGGCAGGAATTTGCAAGCAACACGGGCCGCAAGGACCGCGTCGCCACTGCGAGGCAGGAGTTGCGCACAGACGGAATACAAAGAGACCACAAGGGGCCGCAGCACCACTCAGAACAGGGGGCCGCATCACCACTGAGAGGCATGATTTTTGCACGCAGCGCCCAGCGGAGCACGACAGAGGACGCGACCAGGGCAACCACGCAACAACCCACCAAGGATGGACGCTGTTCCTCCTCGCCTCGAGGCTCCTGCTAAGCAAGCCCAAGGGTACCGACGCCGAGGGCCGACAAGAGCTCTTGGAACGCGCCCAACGGTTCCGCCAGGGCGACTGGCTGGCCCTGCTACACGAGGCCAACACCACGACCGGCGCGCGCGCAGCGCCGAGGCCAGCCACAGAGGAGCAACAGCAGGAGAGACGCAGAGAACAGGCTTGCGCGCACGTCCGAAACGGCAACCCGTCACGGGGGAGACAGGTCTCAACCGCGGCGGCGATGGCGCCCGGCAACGGGGAGACACTACCCAGAGGTCTCAAACAGCTTAAAAATAGCCGGCAAGTGCGAACAGTTTTTTTAGCTGTAGCATAATATCGTTTAGCTGCGGGTTTGGGTGCGCTGATGAAACTGCAAGATAAACGCAGCGCAGGCGTTGTTTTGCGCGCGCGGCGTGCACCGCGCCACTTTTCAGCCGCGCAATATGCAACATCGATTATAACTACGAAGGGACATGCAATGATGACTGGAAGATTTAATGACGAACGTACATTAATCTTAGTTTAGCCAGTGTAAGCAAGATATGGTGCGACGTTCCCCGCAATCGTGCAACATGGCATATCACCCGTCGTTATATGGATATGCCATTACGTAATACGTTTTAAGGATATGTTACAAAGTAAGCACAACTTCGGCGGTGCGGTGGGCCCGAGCACGCGCAACACGTTGCCATGGTAAATAATCAACGTGCTGATACATGCCATACCGCACGTTTACGTTACATTGACAACCATATGCGTTGACGCGATGGGGGGGGGGGGCGAAGTTGGGGAAGGCGTAGAGGAGGCGTCGATAAGACGGGCCAGGAGGCACTGATAATGATAATATTGACGAAGAAAAGGGGGGAAGGGAACGTGGCGGGAGGAGGAAACTCCCTCGTCATAGCATCCCGTTCTCCGCCATTTAACCTCCCCGTCTGCTTCGTCCGCGCAATCCTGCGTTCTGTCCCCATCATTATCATCCGCGTCGCCCTCCCGCCATGGCGTATTCTTTTCTCAGCATCGTCCCTATCATCTGCGTCCCCCTGTTGATCTGTTTAGTTTCCTCGTTCTCCTCGCTCTGTTGTCGCCCAGCTCCCTTCCTTCCGACGATGCCGCGACCTCCCGATCATGTAGTCATTCTCTATTCTTCACCGTTCCGCCCGCCCGTCCCTTGCCCGTTATTGCTTCGGTGTTCGGCCGCGAATGCGGCGTACATGCGGTGTTCAGCTGTGCCTAGGCCCCGTATGGGGCGAAAAGGTCTGGCAACGCAGCGTCGTCATCCGACTATGGTTCGTCAGGTTCGGTCGGGCTGGGAGGGCACGAGTTGCTAGATGCGAAAGGGTTGACAGCCAGGAGGTCCCCCCCGACACTGCGGTGAACGCCGAGCTTGGACATGGTTGGGCACTGTGGCTGAAAATGACAAGGCGCCCCGCAAGTAGTTACCCACTATGTCTACCATCACCCCCGCTTCCCCCACCTAGCGCCACACGTGCGCACCAAACCTACACGAAGCATCACACCGTGCAGGAGTATCAGACCGTCACCGCGCGCGTTGACGATGCAGTGATGCATCCTTGAGGGTTGGCACCCTGAGTGGACGCGAGAGGTGGGCAAGGGGGAGCAGGATGATGGGAGACGTGGTGGATGTAGAATTTTCCAGTGCCTGGTTATTTCGGACCGCGCACCTGATGTACGTTCGATTTTCATTTTGAACTTGGCGGTCTCTTTCTGCCGATCCTCGCGGAACCGTTTCAACGCCCTCCCTAGATTATCGTACATGCGGCGGCCGAGTTCGGCCTGACGTGAGTCGCTCGCGTGTTCAGTCAGGTTGCTTTGTTGGTTGATTATGTGCCGTGATGTTTCGATTGATGGGTTGTTAGTCGAATTGTATGGCTGATGGCGCGCCCGACCAGACTGGGCGCGAAATGGGGGGGGCATGGTTAGCATAACTTGTGGAGATGTGGATACGAGTGGCGAGATCGATGGTCAACCAGGTCTGCCGACGGCCGTAAAAATCATTTCGCGCCAAGTCTGGTCAGTTGCCCCACCAGCTCTGGATCCCACCCGCCAGCGATCCAGTCGGTGGCATCCTCCTTAGACGTGCTCATCGTCGCTGGACTCTCCTCGGACACTCGGCTGCTTGTATTTGTCGGTTTTGAGCCTGAAGGGGTGGGTGGGTGGACATCGAGATTTGAGATTCGCACCGATGCCGTAGACCAGTTGTCCCTAGACTCCCGCCCTAGACTCTTGTTCCCGAGACGCCCGCCCAAGACTCCTTGGCCCTAGACGCCCCCCTAGACTCCCTGTCCCTAGTCTCCAGCCGGGACTCCTGGCCCTAGACTCCAGACTCCTGGACTCATGCCCGAGACTCACGCATTCCCTAGACCACCCGTGCCTAGACTCCCGCCTTAGACGCCTGCCCTAGAATTCCGCCCAAGACTCCTGGCCCCTAGACCCTCGCCCTAGACTCCGTGTCCCTAGATGCCCCTGGGCTCCACTCCGAGGCAGCCCCGAGATGCCATTGCAAGCGGCCCGTGGGTGGCCCAGTGGCGGTGCCAAGCGCGCCGTCACTTAGCCAGCGCTCCACGTCCCGTTCGCAATCCCTTTTCTGGGCACGCCTCGTGTGGACCAAGGTCCACCATATGTATGGCTGGAGGGCGGTTCGATGTCAGAATGCGGTGCGCTGCGCAGCTAGGTCACAGGCGTGTGCGCGCATGCGCGGGCGAGGGAGAGAGAGAGAGAGAGAGAGAGAGAGAGAGATGGGACGCGTGTGTGTGTGTGTGTGCGTGTATGGGTGTGTGTGTGACGAAATGGGTGTATGCTTGTGTGTGTGTGTGCGTTGCTAATGGTTGTGTGTGCGTGTGTGTATATGTGTGTATGTGTGTGTGCGTGTGAGCGTGCGTGCGTAAGGATTGGTACGGAGTTGCGTAGGTGGTTGTGTACGTGTCTGTGTTTCAAATATGTCGGTTGGTGGGCGTGGGTTCACACTGTTAGTCTAGCACGCTTGTAAGCTACCACACAAGCATTGCATGGCTGATCGGATTGCGTGGAACAGCTTAGGATGATGGGGATGCGTGTGAAGCATTTGCATGACTGAGCATGGCTGAGGGCGGTATGCGGCCCAAAACTCCTGCTCTGCGAGGCACGCCGCACGGCTGATCACCGTCGGTGAAAGCGAAAAAAACAACACAGCGAGCATCGCCGCATACGAAGGTAGGCGGTGCCATGAGCATACGTGTACAGTGTGCGTATAGCATGTTTATTCATTGGTGTACACATAGTCACCCCTATATCGCATGTCCTTCCTTCCCGAACGTCAACCGTCAGATTAAAGTCGCGTGGCCAAACGCCCCGCGTCGCTCATGCCGCCAATTGCGACCTCAGCCAGGGCCGCACAAAAAAAGGCTCAGGGTATCGCGCTGAGTCCTTAAGACCATCTTTGTTGACAGTCACCCAACCCCTGCGCTTCCAACCCTTCGTGACATCAGCGCTCGCCGATCGGGGAGTCATATCATAGATCGCACTCCCTGCGTCATCAGGCCGTTTGAAATCCTTAACCCCCTTGACCAGGCTATCAATCGCAACGTCACATGTAGCGTAAAACTCGAGGCGTTTGAGGGTCTTGTATCCGAACCCTCCCATGCACGAAGTGAAACGTACCATCCCCACTAGATCCATTGCACTTTGAAGGTCTGTCCACTTGTAAAGTAACGAATTCAACGGTTGCTCAATCACCACTCTCACACCCCGCGTGACCGAATACACCACCAATTGTGACCTTCGGAGGGAGGGGGGTTGGCCCGCGCAAGCGGATCGTAATTGGCCCCGGCCCCGCACCGCCCCTCCGCACACCCGCGCCTCGTCGTCTTCTTTGTATCACATGTTCACCAGCATCATACAAGGTCACGTCGCCGCCCGTCCACCAACCGTGAGCGGGTGGCATTGATGCCGAAGGGGCATGCGTAGACGCGCGGGGGAAGGGGTGGTGATGGGCGGGGGGCAATTGCGGTCATAACACGCGCACGCGACAACCAACATTCAACGGATGCGTTGAATGCACGTTGACGGTGCGTTGATGGACGTGCGCGTGCATTGCCAACCTCCAAAATTAAAGGAGTTTGGCATGCCAGCGTTGAGCGTCCATCCCCTTCTCCCCCTCATCGTCATCATGTCCTGTTCATAGGTTTCACCCCGCGTCGCTTTCCCACGTCCTGTCACGTGTTACACCACCTACACCATTCAACAGCCCCTATTCACAACATTAGCTCGTGTCGTCAACAGGTTGGGGGTAGTGATTGTCTTGTGGTGTTACCCAGCCCCCTGACAAGATGAAAGCTGTCCAGTTTGCCTCCCTCACGTCCTCGCGTCCCACATCGCCCTCGATAGAGTTGTTGCGCCGGCCACTGTGGCCGCGAGCCATTCCAATCCAAGAGCTGCATTGTGGCGAGCAATGTAGTAGGCCAGACCGACTCACAGCTGTGACCAAATAGAATGCGTACATGATCCCCCCCACTGTGCATATGTTATGTAACTCATCGCCGTGCTTCCTATCGAACGCGTACGCGCGATATCCCCGACGAGTAACGCAAGCGGTGGTGTCAGCATAACCTGCAAATAATTCTGCAAAGGCAGCGGTGCGAGCGATAGTAGGCGCCTTCTCCAGCACCTCACGAAATAATTCGTTGTAGGTCGATAGCTTGACATCAGGGCTCGCAAAATGGCACACATAGCCACGTTCAGGATATAACTCAGCGCGGGATCGGGCCCAACGACGGGCCTCCTCAAACACTGGATGCTCAGGATGATCAGCAATGCAGCACGCGGGCCTCTTTGAGGCCTTCTTACCTGCCCCGACCAGACGTACCAGCAATGCCAATGTTAGTAGCCACGCACCAGCGCGAGCCATTCCCCCCCTGGTATATATGGAATCAGGTTCAACTGGGATTGCAGATCTATGAATGCGTGGATCCTCTTGCAAAACGTAAGCCTATGAGCGAAGCGCGCAATGTTCCTCACTGGCAGATTCAATGTTTCGTCAATGAAATAGTTGTACATGTTCAGGGAGCCGTGATCTTGGATCCTGGTCCAGAGAGTAATGCCGCGCACCCGTTTCCCACCCGCGTTGCCTCCGCCCCCGCTACGCCGAGAGATAGATGTAGCAGGTTGAACTGCGTCTGGTCGAGGGCGCGGGGCCCAGTGCCAGAGGGCGGAGGCGGCGCGACTGGCGAATGGGTGCGAGGCGCCACGCAACCCGTTACCCCCTTGGGGGCCGTGATTTGGAATGAGGATTGCCTCGAGCTAGGGAGCGACCCCGATGTAGGAACAACTATACGTGTGAGAGTTGTTGCGGTTTGTTTGATCCAGCTTGAGGCAATCCACAATCCGAGAGCTCGCCTGTCGGCAATATGGACACACAGATGATGCTTCGGAGTGAGGTCGATGCCCGTCAGCTCGCATCAACGTAGGTGCACGCACATGCCCGCCATAAGCTCAGCACACACATCATCGTCCACTATGCACGGATTCTGCCGCACAAGATCCAAGTATCGAATTAGGGAATGTCCTGCATGCATCAGCGGCTCACCAAATTTAGCAGACCCGCCTGACGTCTCGAGCGCATGCGCCGCGAACTCTAGGATAATACCAGTCTCGGCAGCTTTGAAACTCATCGTGCGCCCTGGATGCTTGGATAGATTGTGCACTTTCTTAGTAGCCGTCTGCCCCATAGACTTCAACGTGAAATATCATATCTTCCTAGTGTTACCATGGCGCATGTAATTAGCAGCGAACCAATCATCCATGTCTGCCGACAGCCGTCGACACCCTATCTCGAGTCGTTGCTGGAGGCCCCCTCGGCAGTCCCAGGGGTTCGGATTCAATGCTCTCCAGAGGCTGGCCGAAGCGAACTTTTGCACTGGGCCGTAATAAAGGGTGCGGGGGCTATCGATAGCAAGGGTCATTGCTGGAGATGATTCCAAGGACCCGTCAAACAGCGGACACCTTGACAAGACGGGTCGATCCTTGCTCGTTGGAATGGTAGAGGAGATATGGCGATGGGCGAGGGGTTGAGGGGGGGTGATGATTCGGAGGAATAGTGGGCGGGTGGGCACGGTCGGGGGTCGGGTTGCCAGGGGCCCAGGAGCATGTGTTGAATTGCATCGGCCCCCCCAAATACCGCCCATGTGTTAATCCCCGTCCAACGCCCGATCTCCACCTCGCATTCCTGGCGGGATCCCCGTCTGGCCCTCTCCTGTGGCCTGTGCGCGACCGCATCCAATACCAGACCATCGGCACCCCGTCTGGGCCTCCAGAATACAGCTTTTAGCGGGAGGGCGGCACGCGGGAATGTGATGATGTCCAACAGGGAGGGCGACGGGTCGAGTCGGTCCCCAATCTTGAGCTGCACCCCCCCCGACGACCAGGTCCGATATTAGAGTGGGCCCCCTCCTGCCAGGCTTAGGGGCCCAATCGATGCAATCGGCGACGCGCTTCCGATCGAGATGGGTCTCGGCCGTTATGTGAACTTCGCAAACAACGCAGGAACGTTCGTAGTCATCGTGCTGTCGCAATGGGAACGTCGGGGTGGCGGGATCGCATGCCATGCACTCATTCATTGAGTGAAGCTCGTCTTTCACCAAACAACAGTATTGACGCGGGTTGTAGCGGCTGGCCCACGACGACAGCCCCAAGGTCTTACTGTGTTCGGACCAATCACATTTAATCCAGAGTAGCACGCATTTTCTGGCCATGGCCCGTTGGTCTCCAAGAGTGTCAGAGTCATCCCACTCCGTCCCGTCGTGCCGACGTTCAGGAAATCGCCCCATTCCGAGCGCCACAAACATCCATTGCCTCAGATGCCATTGAATCCCATGGCACGAGGCACCACCGCCCCCCGACCTGGTCCGATCCCGTGCACAACACGCTGCATCTTGCCAGCAATTCGAGCCGAGTCCAGCGCGTGGCGGGCTGCCCGACCACCAGTCAAACACGTGACATACCCACCCCCACACATCACACACGCCGTGGGGTTCGCGGCACTAAGGCGCGCACAGCGCACAGAGCACAGGATACAAAGCGCACCAATGTTTGCACCCACAGCGGCATCCATCGCGATCTTGTATCCCTCCCAGCAGGTGCCGTTTCGACGTCACTTTTTTTTAATGTCCAGAACCCGATGACGGAGTCTTGTCTACCAGAAGCCCCATTTTGATAGGAAATACCGTCGATATAAAGTCCAACGGGTAGGGGTAGAGGTTCTTGGGCGTCCCTGGCTCGGACAACAGCTGGGTGGAAACGATGTGCCTTTGTATCCAGCGCGCACTTGGCGCGATCCTCATCTGCTCCGTCTAAAATGGTCAAACACTGGCTGTTCGACCGCAGCTCGGCGTCAATGGGCTCTAGCGCCGTTCTGAATTGGATCGACAATGGCTTCCTAGATGCACTCGCGTTCCAATTCCCAGGGGTTACTATAGTGTACAGCGGCGCGGGCTGGGGTAATACTTTATCTAGGTTGCCCTGGTACTTGCCAGTCTGCTGGCCTGGGCTCTGCCCGTGCATGGCGAAACCACCCCCTGGCGTACCTGCTCGGTCGAGGTGCCAGCAAATGATCGCGAAGTCCTGCGCCGAAATCTTACACTGAGCATACAGGCCTAACAATAATTTGAAGGCCTCTGCTCCATGCACACGCTGAGCATGGTCAGTATGTCGCCATGCTCGTCTGCTCCGACTCCTCGATCTCGGCATGGCGAGCCCGAGGGGTAAGAGGGGCATTGTGCACGTTCGCGCAATGGGGTTTGCTTTGGGCGGCTGCGGAGTCTCACAGGTTTAAAGCACAGGTTTAAAAGCCGGTGGTCTAGGACGATGTCTAGGATGTAGAGCCATTGTCGATCCGATAGAATCAAACGTTTGGGTCGAACGATCCGCGCCAGCCCATCCTGATTCATCTCAGACGCAACCGAGATGTCACGCACCAGGGCAAGTGCCCCAAGAGCCCTGGCGGGGCAAGCTCACACTGCGACCGGCGTGTGCAGAGACAAAAAAACGCAGGCGGTGCAAACAGATTCGGCGCGGGCATTGCAGCCACTGGGATCGAATGGAAAGGGCGGATGGTTGGGGCGGAAAGGGTGGATCATGAGGATGAGGTGGAGGCAGAAAAGGGGGTGGGGATGTGGAGAGGGAGGGGGATGAGGAGGATGGGGCGGATGATGAGGCGGAGAAGGAGGTGAAGGATGAGGAGGAAAAGTGACAGACCAAGGATAGCGAGGATGAGGAGGAGGAAGATAAGGAGGAAGACGAGGATGATGACGAGGAGGAGGTGAAGAGGAAGGTGAAGGCGGAGGAGGGAGGGAGGAAGGACAGAAGAGGAGTAAGATAAACACAGTCTGACAGCGCGGCGAAGCTTCAAACTGCAATCGAATGATGCACACCAATGTTTACAACCAGGACTCAATCGTTTCTGGAAAGGCTAGGGGCTGCGCGAGCCTTGCGATCGTTTCTGGAGGGGGTCGAGGTTGCTGAGATGTCAGCCGAGCCCATGGTCGATGGTGCATCCTGAATCGCAAGAACACGCGCATATCAAAAGCCACGTTGCAGCGCGAGCTGCAGGAATCACATGCTAGATCACCTGGTGTACCAGGTAAGAGGATATCGTGGGCGATATACGATGGCTGATGCCTGATATCCGTGACCCCAAGCTAGTGCGCTCAAGGTCGGGGTGATCGCTGCGGGGTTTCCCACCAGACATAACGAAACTCAAGGATTGTTGCAGCTACTGGTCACTTACCAGGTGTCAACGAACCTTCAACGGCTCGTCAACGGCACATGGGGTATCAACGGATCGGGGTGTCAACGCCAAAACGTGCGGATGTATCGGGCCATTCGGTCGGTTCTACACACCTTCAACGTACCTTCAACATCCAGGTGTCAACGGACCTTCAACGCAATGGCGCCCCGAAGATTCCCGGCCCCAATGTGGTTTTTTCCGGCTCGGGCGTGATTTTTACCGGCTCGCCTAGGTTCCGCGTGATATTGCGCATCCAGATAAGTTTTTTCGGTTTTCAATCTGCCCCGACCTGGATCAACACGCATTCGAGTTGAATCCAGCCGTGGTTACGAGAAAACGCCTTCCACTCGACATTTCTCCCGCGCAACGATCACCCTCGACCTCTTTAGCTGCGCACCCCCCGCTAGTCGCTGCCGTCCAGGTTGGCCCTCGTGTCGCGGTCCCCAAGGAGAGTCTTGTTCTGGCGGCGCAGCTTCTCCAGGGGCTTGGCGAGATTCACGGAGCCAATGAGGACGGCCTTCATCGCGTCTTCGTCCAATGCTTTCCTGACCTCGGCCATGTCTCGGGAGAGGAGGTCTCTGAGGTTCGGGACCTTGTTAATCTCATCCAAGACGTGCTTCTGGGTCTGGGATGACAACAGAAGTTTGGAAAGCCAGCGTCCTCCCCATCATTTAGGTTGGCGTCCTCTTCCTCGTCCTCATCCTCCTCATCCTCGTCCTCCTGCTATCAATTCCCCTCGATCTCCAAACTTGCGTGCTTCATTCAATCATCCTCCTAGCACTCATATTCCTCCTGATCCTCACCCCTCACCCCTCGCGCAGGGGGGTGAGGGGAGGGGGGGTAGAATCAGGATGATGAGAACGAGGAGGATGAGGAGGAAGAGTAGGACGATGGGTGGACGGTGATGTGAGGAGAGGAGGAATATATATAGATAAATAGACTAGAGAGGAGGGTGGTGGCGAGGATGAGAGGAAGACGAGTGAGGTAAGATAACGAGGCCCCACGCGTCCTGCTTCAGATCCTTGGTGCGGGACGGGTCATCCTTCGCGAATTTCCAGGACTCGTCGCACTCGATGTTGGACAAAATCGTGTGCGCCTGCACCATCGCGGACTTGTGCGGGGCAATGATATCTTTGGCGGGCTTCATGTACTCGAGCAGCGGGTTCGCCTTCTTCTCTTTCTTCTCAGGTGGCCCTCCAGCTTCGTCGGCGCCCCTCTTGTTGGCCTTCTTCTTGGCGCTGGCCACCGCGGCTGTGGATCCTGAGCCCGCGGAGGTCGCAGCAGCTGCCGCCTGGTCAGATGCAGGCGCCTCGATGTCCGTCTTGATCTTCTTCGCCTCGGGGCCATCTGCCGTCGCCGACGCCGCGCTGCCCGATCCAGTTGCCGTCGCCGTTGATGCAGCGTGGGCCCACTGCTGGTGGCGGCTCCACGCCTCCGAGAAGTGCTCGGTGTAGGTCTGGATCGCGTAGAGCACCTTGAGGTTCTCCGTGGACCCACCGTAGAGGATGAACGGGCCTCCCATGGCGATGCACTTCGAGTAATGTTTCGCGCATTTTCCTCCCTCGACCCCGGAAGTACTTGGCGCCGCAGTGACCTAGCCTTCGCTAGCGGCGCGGGGGCTGACGGCATCACATGCCACCGCAGGGGGGGGAATCGGAAAATCTGGCCTCCGAGAGGGGGCGCGTCTGACGCGAGAGCGCCGTGAAGCACCAGGCTGACCAATCACATGGTCAACCCCCAGACCCCCCCTGCGCGGCGCCCTGAGGCCGTTGAGAAATCAACGCAATGCAAGGGCAGGGACAAGGACAGCGGCAGTCAGTACCGAACGTGCACGTGGATACTGCGCGGCAGGAGAGGACGCGACTGTGAAGCAAGGAGGAAGAAAGAAGGAGGGATAGCACTGACGGAAGAGGGAAGAGGATAGGAAGCTACATATGGAACTCCGCTGGACACCGAAGATGCACGGGTGCCTGACAACCTGCCTGGGAGTTCAGCCGCCCCTCAGCAGGGGCTCATTGGCCCAGCGTCCAAAACAAAAGGTCGGAATTGCCCGGCCTGTGCCGGTGTGCGCGCCCTTGCCGCGTAGACTGCTACCCTGGGGCCCTAGAGGGCACCAGTAGACAAAGTCCAAAAGCTGGAGGCTGGCAGGGGTGGGGGAGGGAGCCGCGAGGCTGTGGTGATGCTGCGTGCAAACTCCCTGCGCTACCCATGCTGACTCTCCTCCTCCCTCTACACCTCTCCTCCCTGCACCCCCGTACTTCCTATGCGAAGGGAATCACGCGTGAACAACCGGGACATCAATCACATGTCTGCCCCTAAATCTTCACGCATTTTCCTCCCTCAACCCCGGAAGTACTTGGCGCCGCAGTGACCTAGCCTTCGCTAGCGGCGCGGGGGCTGACGGCATCACATGCCACCGCAGGGGGGGAAATCGGACAATCTGGCCTCCGAGAGGGGGCGCGTCTGACGCGAGAGCGCCGTGAAGCACCAGGCTGACCAATCACATGGTCAACCCCCAGGCCCCGCATCCAAAGTTCCACCTCGCGACGGCCAGTCCCCGGCAGCCCCCAGGGAACCACTCCGCCCTGACTACCCTTCTAAAATAGCAAGCCTGCCAAGTTGAGCTGCTTGGGATAGTACACGGTGCGCTTGCGTATCGTGCCTCCACGCGTTCATTTCTGCTGCCGCTCTCTCTCTCTCTCTCTCTCTCTCTCTCTCTCTCTCTCTCTCTCTATATATATATATGCGTGCTGTGCGAGAGTGTTGCCACCGACCCAGGACCGTGACCCTATCGAGGGATCCTGTGAGGAGCCACAGCCATGTGACACCGCCTCTACGGAGGCCATATGGCGTGACCGTTGCACCAGCAACGCCGAACAGGTTGCACAACCACTTGTACTCGCGTACGAAATGCGACGGAGGCTGCGTGTACAGGCGTTGGGTGCTCTGCCGGCCGTGGCGCGCCAACTGCAAGGCCCGGACGGCGACGCGGTCCGTGATACAGACGTGCTCAACGACCCCATGCCGCTGAGAAGTCTTCGTGTGTGGAAGCGTGATGACAACCCTGTTTCCCTCAGGGTTGAAATGGAGCTGCTCTGGCGTAAGGGATACTGCTTCCGCTGTGCGGAGTAAGCCCAAAAAGCCAGCGAGTAAAAGAGCTGCCAGATCTGGACGCTGAAAGGACATTGCTGCCCCGACCAATCCACATAAGAGTTCCCTATACAAGGGCAGTGCCCGCTTGCATTCCAAAACGCTTTCCCGATTCCTCAGATACTGGCGGGCCGTAGGGACAGCGGGGCGAATGCCAGGATAGAACCGGACCAACCCAGACACAGTGTCAGTTGCGTACCCGTGAGAATCCCCCTCCATCCATAAATAATTGATGTATTCTCCTAGGGTGTAATCGAGTTCCGTGAGAGAACGTGGTGATGCTGCGTGCAAACTCCCTGCGCTACCCATGCTGACTCTCCTCCTCCCTCTACACCTCTCCCCCCTGCACCCCCGTACTTCCTATGCGAAGGGAATCACGCGTGAACAACCGGGACATCAATCACATGTCTGCCCCTAAATCTTCACCGCGGCGGCCCAGCCACTTTTGCCGCCGCCCTCCTTCCAGGCTATGCGGGCCAATGGAAGGTATTGGCCCTTCTTCTCCCACTCCTTCCGCATGGTCGTGGTGAACTCCTTCGTCTCCTTGAACGACGTGTGCCCCCCCTTGGCCCACTCCGCCCTGAACTGCTCCTGCTTCGCCCAGAGCCCCCTGCCCTTGAGCCCGACGCCGCGCCCGGAGTACCTCTTGGCCAGGTCCTCGTTGTTGGCCAGCTCGCGTTGCCACCTCCCTGCCGCTGGGTTGCCGGTGGCGCCTCTGGCCCCGAACTTGCGCCCATCCTGCTCGAGGGCCTCCCAGAACTCCTTCTCGCGCCTGTCCTTCTCGCTCATCGGCTTCTGCGCACTGGCGTCGGCGAAGCTGCTGTTCGCGCCAGCCCGCTTTCTCATCTGCTCGAGGGGGGGGGCTCCGCATGAGCTCCTTGAGCTCCTTGAGGATCTTGTCCTCGTCTGGCTCCGAGCTGTCAACCATGCCGCTGATCTCATCAGCCTTGATGTTGAAGTCGTCCAGGGGGCTCCTGGGGCTGAGGTTGCATGATTTGGCCTCATCCTTCTCTTCATCCTCCTCGTCCTCTTCCACCTCCTCCTCCTCTTCCTCCTCACCCCCCTCCTCGCCTGCCATGGGAGAGGCATGCGATGCGTTCGCGGAGGCGGGGTGTTGCGGGTGAACAAAATGGAGAGGAGGGTCCAGACAGGAGGAGGTGTATGACCAACGCGCCCCCCCCCCCATCATGCTCGGATGTCGGTTTCTGACAACACCGATGTCCTCTTCGCACTCTTCGTCGGCGTCTCGAGGGGCCTGCCGATGGCGGCGGGGGCGGAATCGGGGAGACGACGGAGCTCGCGCACAGGAGCGCCGCCGCCTGCCGCCGCCGCCGCGCATCTCGGCCTGCGTGATGATGCTGCCGCCGCCCGCGCGACCTCGTCGTCCGCTGCATCGGTCTCGGGCACGGGCTCGCAGTCGATCGTCGCGCCGTCGGTGATCGAAGTTCTGATCAGCGGCTTCAGGAGGTCGTCCTCGTTGTCCTCGCGATCGAGAAGGAGGATGTGATAGTGAGAAGGTGGATTGCGAGAAGGGCGGGCTGGATCGCCACTGGCCGATTCGAGTCAACACTGTTCCGTGGAGGTTTGAGGAGGAGGATCAAGATGAGGATGTGGGGGGGTGGCGAGAAGAGGGATGAGGAGTAGGAGGGTGAGGGGAGGGGGGGAGGTGATGGAGGAGTGGAACGAGAAGGGAGCCAGTGAGTACGATGAGACAGGTGGGGGGTAGATCCTTCTCGTCGATGGTCTGATCGATGATCATGTTCACCCGCTCGAAGATCTGGAACGGCGCCGGGTCAGAGTCGAGCAGCTCGCCCTTGTCGATCAGCTCGCCCTTGTCGAGCAGCTCGCCCGTGTTGACCAGCTCGCCCTTGTTGATCAGCTCGCCCTTGTTGACCCGCTCGCCCTTGTCGACCCGCTCGCCCTTGTCGGCCCGCTCGCCCTTGTTGACCAGCTCGCCCTTGTTGACCAGCTCGCTGCTGTTGACCAGCTCGCCCGTGTCGACCCGCTCGCCCTTGTCGACCCGCTCGCCGTTGTTGACCAGCTCGCCCTTGTTGACCAGCTCGCCCGTGTTGATCAGCTCGGGCCCTTCCTTCAGCGTGTCCCCATAGGCCGCTCCGTCCTTGCGAGGGTCACGTCGGGTTGCGATGTCTGTATCCCCCATCTCCTCCTCCATATCATCCCCCTCATCAGCATCAGCATCAGCATCATCATCATCATCATCAGCATCATCATCATCAGCATCCTCGTCTTCATCCTATGGCTCCTGCTTCAGCCCATCTTCCTCCTCGTGATCTTTCTCCTCGCCCCAGTCCCCCTATCTCCGAACCCACTTTCGAGCTCCAACATCCCCCTCGCCATCCTGCGGCCCATCCTAGAGCGTCTCCTCCGCGCGCCCCATCGATCCCAAGAGGCGGGGCGACCGGGGGCGGGGCAGGGGCGGGGTCCGCGCGTGGCACGTGGCGGGCGCGGGCCGAGGGGTATCGGATGGACCAGTCGAGGTCCTCGACCAGGGTAGCTTCTCGTGGCTCACCGAGCTCACGACAGGACCACGGGCCAGGCGGTGGAGAGTCCCGCGGGTACGTGCCCTGGGAATCACCAAGGGGGCGCTGTGCGTCAGTGAACTGCGTGCACTGGGGAGGGACATCTGGCGGGCCGGCGCTGTCGGGCAAGCTGGGGACGCCTAAATCGCGCAGCAGCTGGTCGTCGAAGCCATCGGGGACGAACAACTCGTCGCCAATCCTGAAACCGCTCTCGACTGCCAGCGTGTCGGGACTGAGATCGATCACGGCGCGGGCTGCAGTCGGCGGCGTCGGTGACTGGCTCCTCCGAGATGGCGATGGCTGCTCCTGGGGGCGCAGTCTTTCTCACGTTCTCTCTCCCTCTCTCTCTCTATCTCCCTGTCGCCTTCTCGCACTCCCCCTCCATCATCATCTTGCTGTCAATGTCATTATCTGTTGGTCCCTCCCGTCTCTCTCGAGCCCCTTCCTCCTGATTATGTTTGTTGTTTTCCTCATCCCATCCTCATCCGAGCTCTGATCTATTGAGGCCCAGTCGCACATTGCCCGACCCGCAGGAAAACAAGGGGGTGCCGATCTTCGTCGACCATAGGGGGGGCGGGGGTGGGCACGCGCATCGGCGGGGAGGGCCCGCGCGTGCGTGCGCTCGGAGTCCCAGGGCCAGATGTGAGATGGTGTTGTGGTGGTTGTTGATGGTGGTGCTGTTGTTGTTGGTGTTGTTGTCGTTGGTGTTGTTGTTGGTGTTGATGTTGGTGTTGATGTTGTTGTTTGTGCTGTTGGTGTTGCTGTTGATATTGGTGTGGCTGTGGTTCTGGGTGGTGGTTTCATTGGTATTCCTGTTGTTGTTATCGTTGTTGTTGTTGGTTTTGTTGGTGTTGGTGGTGCGACTGCCGTTGTTGCTGGTAATGCTGAGGTTCGTGATGCGTTTGTTGTTGTCGGTATTGTTGTTGTTGGTGTTGGTGTTGCTGCTGTCCCCCCCGCATGTCCTCCACGTCGTTCTTCTTGGCGGCGGCGGCGGCGCCGCGAGAAATCACCTGTCCGATGGTCGTCATGCGGAGCCAGTTCGGTGGAGTCTATCCCCACTGCACGGACCCCTCAGGGCCCTCCCTCTTGGGCATCGCTGCTGCGGGTGACCCCCAATATGTGGGCGGAGGTGGAGGAAGATAAGGATGAGGGGGAATAATGATGAACGGGAGTAGAGGAGGAGGGCGGGGAGTCGGGCTACGAGAAAGAGGAGACAGAGTAACCATGTGGGATCTCGAGGAAGATGGCGAGGATGAGGGTGATGATGTTGATGACGACGATGCTGATGATGCTGACGGGGCGGAGGAGGAGGAGGAAGATGACGAATGTCAATTTCCCCTAGGCGATCTTTCGGACGTTCGGGCGTTCGGGGGTTCGGCGGGGTGGCGATTCAGCTCTCGGCGACGCTCAGCTGCTGTGCCCAGCTAAGTCAGCTCTCAGCGAAATTCAGCTCTCGGCGGGGTGGCGAATTCAGCTCTCGGTGATTCAGCTCTCGGCGGAACTCAGCTCTCGGCGAAACTCAGCTCTCGGCTCTCGGTGCGCAGACAGCCTCGACGGATGATGAGGGTTCGCACCAGCGAATTGTACATTCGCAATCAGATGTTCTGAGCTCTGGGCAAGTCGAGCAAACGCTGCCAGCTGCATCTGTCATGCGATCATGTGTGGCAGCAGTGCTGTATGGCTGCGAGCTCGACGGGGCGCCCATCAATCAAACAAAAAATCTGGAATCGGCGGCATGGCTGGCACTCCCCCTGGCGTCGCCTGCTGCGGCGACGACGACGGAGGCGGCGCAGACGCTGTCACTGCGGCTGGGCGCTTCACCACCTCGGGCTGCGTACTCGCCGCTGGCCTCGGCTTGCGCCTGATGGCCTCGGCCAGCTGCTGCTCTGGCTCCGCGTCCTCGTCATCCATCTCGTCATTGGCCTCGTCCTCCTCCTCCTCGTCCTCGTTGACGTCCAGCTTCTCCTCCTTGGTGGAGCCGTCCTCGTCGCCCTCCTCGTCCGCCGCGTGCTCCTCGGGCTCCTCGATGTCGTCGTCCGACGTCCCCTTCGGCTTCTTGGGAGTTGGCACGCTCGTGGATGCCGCTGGCCTCTTGAGGATCTTCGCCTGAACACTTGGTTTTTTTCCTCACCGCCAGGCCGTTAGTAGAAAGCCACTCTCGTTTTTCTGCCTCCATCTGCGGCTTGTCGATCTCTCCTGACAGCAAGCGCTCGGCAGCGCTGATCATCCACACCTTCGCCGCCTCCTCGGACGCGCGCCCCGTGAGCTGGCACTTCTGCTCGTCGCGTTGGCCAGCCCGCGGATGCCGCAAGACCAGCCAGCTGGTGCTGACTTTGTTCACCTTCTTCAGCACGATCCTGTAGTTCGCGTCGTCTGGCGCGTGGCCCTCCCAGATGACGCCGTCCTCGGACCGCTGCTTAGGCCCGTCGTTCAGCCCGAGGTCGTCGGGCACCCTCCACACGTCACCGTCGGACCACTTCGCGACAGCGTGCCCGACGCCGTCGGCATCCGTCATCTTCGTCATGGCCTTGGCGCACTCCATGCGCCCGTCCCGGCTTCGTCCTGCGCGCGCGCCACGCCACCTACCGAGAGCCGCAAACAGGCGGGAACGGCGGCGGGGATGGCGATGACGACGACAAGTCGAGGCGGAGGCAATGACTATAGTGATACGGACGTCGAGGGGAGGAAGGCGACGAGAAGGAGAGCGATTAGGAATGGAGGTCAAGACGGGCGCGATAGGTGGGTCTGCAGACGAGGAGGGTCATTACGAAAAGGAGGCATGCCGATCACGAGAGGAGGATTACGGCAGAGGGTGATGTGGGCGTGGTGTTGACCACCAGGTGATCCATGGGACGGGACTGAACGATGAAGGATACGATTGGCAGAGCAACGAATGGAGCGAACGATGGGCAGGAGGAGCAGGAGGATGATGAGCTGGATCGGTTGCTTTGGATGAGTGCGCCCACCTGCATGTCCGCGGCAATGCCGTACGCCCACGTCTTGTCGGCAGTCGGGTCCTAGCGAGGTGGCGGCATGCAGGATGGGAGTGACCGCGCATGTATTTCTTCACACGTATATGCGTATGTGCACAACCATGTTGAAAGATATGGGGAGGGAGACAGGTGTATATACAGGACCATGAAAGACATGAGTGCTACATGACCTCAAGATATGCACGTATCTACAGAGGGATGGATAGATCGGCACGACACGCGAGACACAATGACGAGGCGTGCGAGATTGAATCAGTGAGGGAAGTGACGGGTGCCAGCACACGAAGCGCCAACCGTCAACGCAGCGTCAACGGGGTGTCAACGCATGCATTGACACCCCGTTGGCGCTGCATTGATACCTGGAGTTCGGACCGTTCAGCGTTTCAACCCGCTGGTCCGTCGCAACACCGCCACCCGCAACATCACGTTCGTCATCACGACCGTCTCCGACAGCAGCACCATCCGAGTCCTGCTGGATCGGGCTCGACATGCATCAACATCGTCACCAGCACCATCATCACCGTTACCACCAGCATCATCGTCACCATCATCAACACCATCATCATCATCACAATCACCATCACCATCACCACCATCGGCATAACCACCATCATCATCATCAGCATCAGCATCATCATCATCAGCAGCATCATCATCAAAACCAACATCACCAGCATCATCATCACTGTCATCATCATCATCATTATCAGCAGCATCGTCCTCGTCCTCCTCGCCCCCCCCACTGTGCGGGGGAGGCGTGGAGACGGGGGTGCGAGGATGGTGCGATGATGGGTTGGAAGGCCCATGTCCTCAACGAAGACGGCGGCCCAGCTCGGCGCCCGATCTGGCCTGCGCGTCGCGGTCGCAACGTGCCGCAACATCGCACGGATGCTGCTGGAAACGTCTTTTGCCCATGCCATCACCTCGGGACCGAGGTGCCACTCTCTCTCCATTGACCTGCCGTGCGCTGCGAGCGCCTCTGCGAGCATGGACTGCTGGATGCCGCCATGCGGCGACAACGCTCGGATCTCGATGAGCATGTCTCTCACAGAGGTGATCGCTGTGCTGTTGAGCGGGCCATCCAACTTCGTGGTGTACTCGACACCGTTCACACCATCTGGAACTGTGATGTGGCGTTTGGCGATGGCCTGGAGGCCGTCGCGGGAGGCGGACGACGCCGACCTCTTCCCTCCAGAGGCCATGCCTTGACCCAGAACTGCGGCGTGATACACAGTGTGATCGGACAGGCGCCCTCAGAGACATCCACGTCATAGGCTTTTCAACTAGACCACCTGCCCTAGACTGACGCATTGTCCCTAGACGCCCGCCCTAGACCCCTAGCCCTAGACTCCCGCCCTAGACTACCCGCGCAGACTCCCTGTGCCTAGACGCCCGCCCTAGACTCCTGGCCCCTAGACTCCCGCCCAAGACTCCTGGTCCCTAGACTCCCGCCCAAGACTCCTGATCCCTAGACTCCCACCCAAGACTCTGTGCACCTAGACGCACCGCTGGACTCCACTCCGAGGCAACCCAGAGACGAAATTGCAAACGGCCCGCGGGTGGCCCAGCGGCGGCGCCAAACGCACCGCCACTTAGCCATCGCTCCAAGCACCGCTCGCATTCCCCTCTCTGGGCGCGCCCCGTGGAGACCAGGACCCAACATATATCTGGATGGAGGTCGGCTCGCTTTCAAAAACTGCATGCTGCAGCAGGTGCGTGTGTGTAGTGTGTTTATGCATTCATATTTACGTGTGTGTGAGAGAGAGGGATGATATTCATTGATGAATTTCATCGGTTGCAATATATCATATGCACAAATTCGTTAGGTATTAAGTTTTCGGTCGAATATATGTGTATATATGTGTAAGTGCTGCTATACATAGCATATGTAAGTACACAACTAAAAAATAGCTGTGGCAACTTCTTTTTTTAGCCGTAACGAAAGACAGCTATATTTTAGCCGGATGAGACCTCAGGGCAATCAAGCTGCGTGACCCGGCCCGCCGACCGCCTACCCTGAGCCGCCGACTACCCGCCAACCTAGACCGCGCAACCGACAGAGCGAGACTCGACGAGACCAAATTCCTCGCTTGCCTCCGGTCCGCCAAAAAGGGCACGGCAGCAGAACCGTTGGGAGTCCGCGTTGAGCACCTCAAGCCGCTGCTGGAACACGTTGAGTCCATGGGCCTGCTTGGATTCGCCGCCGCTGCCGTCGCGGAGGCGCGGGTGCCCTCCCCGATTGCCCGCGCTCTGGCCCTCTGCAAGATGACGGCGCTCCAGAAACCAGACAACGGAGTGCGGGGCATCGCCGCCGGCGACGTTTTCCGCTGACTGGTCGCCAGGGCGCTCGCTCAACAGTTCGCCGAGCAGTTCGCGGCCGCAACTGCGCCCTTCCAGTTCGCCCTGACGACGCGGGCAGGAACCGACTGCGCCGCCATGCTGCTGAGGTCAGTGCTGGACCACGACGACGACGCAGTGATTGTCAACATCGATGGAGCCGGGGCTTTCGACCATGCGTCAAGGTCGGCCTTCTTCCAGGAGCTCCTTGCTCGCCCAGAGCTGGCCGGCTTAATCCCCTTCGCGAAGATGTGGCACGGGCAAGACTCCACCTACCTCTGGCAAGAAGAAATGGTGACTGTGCACGACGTGCACCAGGGAGAGGGAGTGGAGCAGGGGGGCGCGCTGGCCCCAGCCCTCTTCGCTCCTGCCCTGCACGGGGCGCTGGCGGGCGCCTCCAGGACCCTCGAGCAAGGGGGCTTCCGGGTCGCTTTCTTGGACGACGTGTACATCAAGACCACCCGGGCCAGGGCCAGAGCCGCTTTCGACACCACCACCGGAGCAATTTACCTCCGCGCAAACGTGGATTGCCACCTTGGCAAGTGCCGGGCTTACAGCAGGGGCGGAGGCGCAGCGCCGCCCGGGATCGGCGAGCTGGGGCAAGACGTCTGGAGGGGCGACAGAGCGCAACCCGACCGTGGAATCAAGATCCTAGGCGCCCCCCTAGGCCCCCCAGATTTCGCCGCCGCACACCTGGAGAGCAGACTGCAGGAAGAGAGGAGACTCCTGGACGAGCTGGCGCACCTGCCCGACCTACAGTGCGCTTGGCTCCTCCTCCTCCTCTGCGCCCCCCCGCCAACCACCGAGGAAATCGCAGAATGCGCGAGAGGCCACGACGGCGACATGTGGGCCACCCTGCGCCGCCTCCTCGGGGGCCCCGCAATGTCGCAAGACGAAGAGCGACGGGCGCGCGCACTGGCAGCAATGCCTGGACGACACGGAGGACTCGGGCTCCAAAGCGCCGCGCGCACGTCCCCAGCGGCCTACTGGGCCGCTTGGGCAGACGCCCTACGCATGCTCCACCAACGGCGCCCTGTTGAAGCCGCAGCGATCAGGGACCTCCTCGACGGCACCAGGCCCGGCCGTAGGGGCAACTTTGCCGCAGCCGCCGCGGCCGCGCAGCTGCTCGAATCCGAAGGCTTCCGGATACCTTCCTGGGCCGACCTGCTCCAGGGGCTGCGCCCAGAAGCGCCACCGCGCTCGGAGGCCGCCGATACGGGGGAATGGCAGCACGGCTGGCAGTTCCACGCTTGTTCCGCACGCAACACCCACTACAGGGACAACGTGTTCATGCCCAGCCTCACCAGGGCCAACCAGGCCACGCTAAGGTCAGGCTCAGGACCGAGGGCCGCCTACAGGCTTCACACGTTGCCCACCACCGAGGGGCGCGAGTTCAAGCCCGCGCGGTTCCTGGCAGCCTTGCGCCGGCGCCTCAGGCTCCCGCTGCCGCTCCTCCCGCACGCGTGCGGGGCAGCCGGCCGCCCAGGCTGCCGGGCCCGGCTGGGCACGCTGGGAGACCACCTAGCCGCGTGCCCACGCGCCGGGCTTCTCGCCAGACGCGCGAAACCGCTCGAACGAGCTTGGGCGAGGGTCGCCAGAGAAGCAGGAGGGAGAGTTGTCCCCCAACAGCTGCTGCGGGACACTAACGCCGTTGTCCACAACCCGCTGGGCCGCAGACAATTAAACCTAGTCGTCTTCGGCATCTCGCCGAACGGCGTCCCGCTGTGCTGCGACAGCACCATGGCGTCCCCCCTCCGCAGGGACGGCTGGCACCAGCCGCGCACCTTCGACACCGACGGCGCCGCGCTACTTGTGGCCGAAAGGCGCAAACGACGCAGGTACCACGAACTCACGACCGGCCATTCAGGCCGCCTCATCGTCCTCTCCTGCGAGGTCGGAGGCAGGTGGGGCCGCAACTCCCTCCAGCTGGTACGCCTGCTTGCCAAGCAGAAGGCGCGGGCCGCACCGGCCCTCCTCCGCCGCTCCGCGGAGCTCGCGTACACCAACAGCTGGTGGGGGTTCCTGGGCGTCGCGGCCCAGGACGCGCTCATGGCCACCCGGACGGGCGACGGCTACCTAGCCCTGGGGGGGCCGCCGGGGAGGACGACCCAGACCTGGCCGAAGTGCTGCTCGCAGACTCCGCCGGCCCAGCCGCTAGCCGCCTGCCAGCACGCCCCTGATGCTTGGCACCGCGGCCAGCACGGCCGCCCCGGGGGGCTCCGACGAGCGCCGGGAACACCCCCGACACGGCAGCGGGCACCACGAGGAGACCAGCAGTACCACCACCACCACAACGGCGACCAGCAGCACCACCGCTTCGACTGCGATCCGCAGCAGAACCACCACCAACACCACCACCACGAGAGCGACCCGCAGCACCACCACGACCACGACCAGGAGCACAACGACTGCGACCAGCAGCGCCACGACTGCGACCAGCAGCAGCACCACCACGACTACGACCAGCAGCACCACCACGACTACGACCAGCAGCACCACCACCACCACCACCACCACGACCAGCAGCACCACCAGCACCACCAGCACAAGCAGCACCACCACGACTGCAACCAGCACCACCACGACTGCAACCAGCAGCAGCACCACAACGACCAGCAGCACCACCACCACGACCAGTAGCACCACCAGCACCACCACGACCACGACCAGCAGCCCCGCGACGGCGACCAGCAGCCCCACGACCGCGACCAGCAGCACCACGACTGCGACCAGCAGCAGCACCACCACGACTGCGACCAGCAGCACCACCACCACGACTGCGACCCGCAGCACCACCACGACCACGACTACGACCAGCAGCACCACGACGGCGACCAGCAACACCACGACTGCAATCGGGAGCAGCAGCACCGAGACAGCGACCAGCAGCACCACCACGACCAGCACCACCAGCACCACCAGCACGACCACGACTGCGACCAGCAGCACCACCACCACTACGACCAGCACCACCACGACAACGACCAGCACCACGACTGCGACCAGCAGCACGACGACTGCGACCAGCAGCAGCACCACCACGACTACGACCAGCAGCACCACCAGTACCACTAGCACAAGCAGCACCACCATGACTGCGACCAGCAGCACCACCACGACTACGACCAGCACCGCCACGACTGCAACCAGCAGCACCACCACAACGACCAGCACCACCACCACCACGACCAGCAGCACCACCAGCACCACCACGACGGCGACTAGCAGACACACGACTGCAACCAGCAGCGCCACGACTGCGACCAGCAGCGCCGCGTCTGCGACCAGAAGCAGCACCACCACGACTGCGACCAGCACACCACCACCACGACAGCGACCCGCAGCACCACCACGACCACGACCACGACCCGCAGCACCTCGACCAGCAGCACCACCAGCACCACTAGCACAAGCAGCACCACCACGACTGCGACCAGCAGCACCACCACGACTACGACCAGCACCACCACGACTGCAACCAGCAGCAGCACCACAACGACCAGCAGCACCACCACCACGACCAGTAGCACCACCAGCGCCACCACGACGGCGACCAGCAGCCCCACGACCGCGACCAGCAGCGCCACGACTGCGACCCGCAGCACCACGACTGCGACCAGCAGCAGCACCACCACGACTGCGACCAGCAGCACCACCACCACGACAGCGACCCGCAGCACCACCACGACCACGACAAGGAGCACCACGACTGCGACCAGCAGCACGACGACTGCGACCAGCAGCACCACCACCACCACGACCAGCAGCACCACTAGCACAAGCAGCACCACCACGACTGCGACCAGCAGCACCACCACGACTACGACCAGCACCACCACGACGGCAACCAGCAGCAGCACCACAACGACCAGCAGCATCACCACCACGACCAGCAGCACCACCAGCACCACCACGACGGCGACCAGCAGCCCCACGACTGCGACCAGCAGCGCCACGACTGCGACCAGCAGCGCCACGACTGCGACCAGCAGCAGCACCACCACGACTGCGACCAGCAGCAGCACCACCACGACTGCGACCCGCAGCACCACCACGACCACGACCACGACCAGCAGCACCACAACAGCGACCAGCAGCACCACGACTGCAACCGGGAGCGGCAGCACCGAGACTGCGACCAGCAGCGCCGCCACGACCAGCATCACCAGCACAACCAGCACTACCACTACCACGACGGCGACCAGCAGCACCACCACCACTACGACCAGCACCACCACGACTGCAACCAGCAGCAGCACCACAGAGACCAGCAGCACCACCACGACCAGCAGCACCACCAGCACCAACACGACGGCGACCAGCAGCCCCACGACTGTGACCAACACAGCGCCACGACTGCGACCGGCAGCGCCACGACTGCGACCAGCAGCACCACCACCACGACAACGACCAGCAGTACCACCACCACGACTGCGACCAGCAGCACCACCACGACCACGACCAGCAACACCACGACTGCGACCAGCAGCGCCACGACCGCAACCGGGAGCAGCAGCACCGAGACAGCGACCAGCAGCACCACCACGACCAGCACCACCAGCTCAACCAGCAATACCACGACTGCGACCAGCAGCACCACCACGACTATAACCAGCACCACCACGACTGCGACTGCGACCAGCAGCAGCACCACCACGTCCAGCAGCAGCACCACCTTGACCGCGACCAGCAGCACCACCACGACTGCTACCAGCAGCACTACGACTGCCACCAGCAACACCACGACCACGACCAGCACCAACACCACCACGACTGCCACCTGCAGCTCAACCACCACGACCAGCAGCACCAGCAGCACCACCAGCGCCACCACGATTGCGTCCAGCAGCACCACCACTACTACGACTAGCACCACCACGACAAGCAGCACCACCACAACCGCGACCAGCAGCACCAACACGACTGCGACCAGCAGCGCCACGACTGCGACCAGCAACGCCACGACTGCGACAAGCCGCAGAACCACTACCAGCACCACCACCACGACTGCAACCCGCAGCACCACCACGACTGCGACCAGCAGCGCCAAAACTGCGACCAGCAACGCCACGACTGCGACCAGCAGCAGCACCACCACGACTGCGACCAGCAGCAGCAGCACCACCACCAAGACCAGCACCACCAGCACCACCAGCACCACCACGACTGCGACCACCAACACCACCACGACTACGACTCTCAGCACCACGACTGCGACCAGCAGCAGCACTACCACGACTGCAACCAGCAGCAGCACCGCCAACGCGACCACGACCAGCAGCAGCACCACCACGACTGCGACCAGCACCAATTCCGACCGGCAACGCGACCCCCAGCAACGACGGGCACCACCTGCAACGACCAGCAGCAACGACGCGCACCGACGACGCCCTCCGCTCGTTCCCCTCGCCTTTCCCTCGGCCTCTGTCCCCTCGTCTCGGTCCCGTCTCGTTCGCCCCCTGCCCCCGCGTCGTTCGCCCCTCGCCGTTCGGGCCCGGCTCGTGCCCCTCGCCCCCTCGTCCTCCGTCCCCCGCCCGCCCCACCCCCGCCTGGAGTCCAGACCCAGCCGCGCCTGCGAGACAAGGGAGCAGTGGCAGCAGGCTATGGCGCTGCTGATTCCCAAACTGGGGCCCATCGTCATCAGTTGCATCGCTGGGGCCAGCGCGCGTGTGCGAAAAATGGGCAGCGGCAGTGGCAGCGATCCAGGGAGGAGAGCGAGGCGGCAAAGGAGGAGATGGAAGAGGAGGAGAAGGCAGCGGACGAGCAGGACCAGGTCGAGGAGGAGGAGGAGGCGAAGATAATCGCGCTCGACGTCAGTGGGCCGTGGCAGCGAGCCAGGGAGCCAGGACGTGAAGGAGGAGGAGGCGAAAGATGGGAGGTGATGGTGGAGCCAAGCGTCATCAGCTACAGCTGTGGGATCAGCGCATGCGCGAAAAGGCGAGCAGTGGCAGCGGGCTCTCTCACTGCCCAGCGAGATGCGGGAGGCGAAGGTGGAGCCAAGTGCAATCAGCTATAGCTCTGGGATCAGCATCTGCGCGAAAGACGAGCAGTGGCAGCGGGCTCGAGGTTGGAGCCGAATGACATCAGATACAGCCCTGGGATCAGCGCGTGTGCGAACGGCGAGCAGTGGCAGCAGGCTCTCCCGCTGCTCAGCGAGATGTGGGGCGAGAAGGTGGAGCCAAGCGTCATCAGCTACAGCTCTGGGATCAGCGCGTGCGCGAAAAGGCGAGCAGTGGCAGCGGGCTCTATCGCTGCTCTACCAGATGTGGGAAGTGAGGTTGGAGCCAGATGCCATCAGCTACAACTCTGGTATCAGCCCTGGGATCAGCGCGTGTACGGACGGCGAGCAGTGGCAGCGGGCCCAATCGCTGCTCTGCGAGATTTGGGAGGCGAAGGTGGAGCCAAGTGTCATCAGCTACAACTCTGGGATCAGCGCGTGCACGAAAGGCGAGCAGTGGCAGCAGGCTCTATCGCTGCTCTGCGAGATTCGGGAAGTGATGTTGTAGCCAGATGCCATCAGCTACAACTCTGGGATCAGCGCGTGTGCGAACGGCGAGCAGTGGCAGCAGGCTCTCCCACTGCTCAGCGAGATGTGGGAGGCGAAGGTGGAGCCAATTGTCATCAGCTACAGCTCTGGGATCAGCGCGCGCGCGAAAGGCGAGCAGTGGCAGCGGGCTCTCTCAATGCCCAGCGAGATGCGGGAGGCGAAGGTGGAGCCAGATGCCATCAGCTATAGCTCTGGGATCAGCACCTGCGCGAAAGACGAGCAGTGGCAGCGGGCTCTATCGCTGCTCTACGATATGTCGGATGTGAGATCGGAGCAGAATCTCATCAGCTACAGCTCTGGGATCAGCGCGTGCGCGAGAGGCGAGCAGTGGCAGCGGGCTCTCTCACTGCACAGCGAGATGCGGGAGGCGAAGGTGGAGCCAGATGCCATCAGCTACAACTCTGGGATCAGCGCGTGTGCGAACGGCGAGCAGTGGCAGCAGGCTCTCCCGCTGCTCAGCGAGATGTGGGAGGCGAAGGTGGAGCAAAGTGTCATCAGCTACAGCTCTGGGATCAGCGCGTGCGCGAGAGGCGAGCAGTGGCAGCGGGCTCTCTCACTGCCCAGCGAGATGCGGGAGGCGAAGGTGGAGCCAAGTGACATCAGCTATAGCTCTGGGATCAGCACCTGCGCGAAAGACGAGCAGTGGCAGCGGGCTCGAGGTTGGAGCCGAATGACATCAGATACAGCCTTGGGATCAGCGCGTGTGCGAACGGCGAGCAGTGGCAGCAGGCTCTCCCGCTGCTCAGCGAGATGCGGGGCGAGAAGGTGGAGCCAAGCGTCATCAGCTACAGCTCTGGGATCAGCGCGTGCGCGAAAGGCGAGCAGTGGCAGCGGGCTCTATCGCTGCTCCGCGAGATGTGGGAAGTGAGGTTGGAGCCAGATGCCATCAGCTACAACTCTGGTATCAGCCCTGGGATCAGCGCGTGTACGGACGGCGAGCAGTGGCAGCAGGCCCTCCCGCTGCTCAGCGAGATGTGGGAGGCGAAGGTGGAGCCAAGTGTCATCAGCTACAGCTCTGGGATCAGCGCGTGCGCGAAAGGCGAGCAGTGGCAGCGGGCTCTCTCAATGCCCAGCGAGATGTGGGAGACGAAGGTGGAGCCAGATGCCATCAGCTATAGCTCTGGGATCAGCACCTGCGCGAAAGACGAGCAGAGGCAGCGGGCTCTATCCCTGCTCAGCGGGATGTGGGATGTGAGATCGGAGCAGAATGTCATCAGCTACAGCTCTGGGATCAGCGCGTGCGCGAGAGGCGAGCAGTGGCAGCGGGCTCTCTCACTGCACAGCGAGATGTGGGAGGCGAAGGTGGAGCCAGATGCCATCAGCTACAACTCTGGGATCAGCGCGTGCGCGAACGGCGAGCAGTGGCAGCAGGCCCTCCCACTGCTCAGCGAGATGCGGGAGGCGAAGGTGGAGCCAAGTGTCATCAGCTACAGCTCTGGGATCAGCGCGTGCGCGAGAGGCGAGCAGTGGCAGCGGGCTCAATCGCTGCCCAGCGAGATGTGGGAGGCGAAGGTGGAGCCAGATGCCATCAGCGATAGCTCTGGGATCAGCACCTGCGCGAAAGACGAGCAGTGGCAGCGGGCTCTATCACTGCTCAGCGGGATGTGGGAAGTGAGATCGGGGCCGAATGTCATCAGCTACAGCTCTGGGATCAGCGCGTGCGCGAAAGGCGAGCAGTGGCAGCGGGCTCTAACCCTGCTCTGCGAGATGTGGGAAGTGAGGTTGGAGCCAGATGCCATCAGCTACAACTCTGGGATCAGCCCTGGGATCAGCGCGTGTACGAACGGCGAGCAGTGGCAGCAGGCTCGCCCACTGCTCAGCGAGATGCGGGAGGCGAAGGTGGAGCCAAGCGTCATCAGCTACAGCTCTGCGATCAGCGCGTGCACGAAAGGCGAGCAGTGGCAGCGGGCTCTATCGCTGCTCTGCGAGATTCGGGAAGTGAGGTTGGAGCCAGATGCCATCAGCTACAACTCTGGGATCCGCGCGGGCGAGAAGAGGGGGCAGCGGCAACAGGCATTTGTGCTGCTCAGCGCGATGCGGGGGGCGAAGCTGGGACCCGACGTCGTGGGTTACAGGGTTGGGATTAGGCAGGCAGGCGCTCGCACGGCAGGCGGGCAGGGCCGGCGGGCGCTGCGGCCGCGGGCCGCCGGGCGGGGGCAGCTCTGGCGGCCTTCGCGGACGGCCGTGCCCAGGCGCGGAGGGGAGCCGGCCGGGCCAGGGCCTCGAGGGCTTCCGCGGCTTCCGGGCGCCGCCGGAAGCCTCCGGAGGCCGAGGCGCGCAGGGCGGCTCGGCCGGGCGGGCGGCGGGCGGCGGCGGCTGGCGGCGCGAAGACCGCGCGGTGGCCGGCGGGCCCGTCGGGCCGCCTAAGGCGCCCGCGGGCGTCGGCAGCCCAGCCAGGGGGCCAGCCGGAGGGGGCCGGGTGCAGCGGCCCCTTTCGCTGCGGACTCGGCCAGGGACTGGGGCTGGGGCTGGGAGAGGAGCGGGGCAAAAAAAAAAAAACACAACAAAAAAGAAACCAGAGGGCGGGCGCAACGCGAGGGCACGGGGCAGGCACGGGCAAACGCGAGACAAACGAGAAGCAGGACAGGCAAGCAGGCACGATGGGTAGCGCGCGCAAGCGGAGCGGGTAGCAAAGGATCCAACTCGCATTTTGCCACCGCGCGCGCACGGCCCACAGTCGCCCTGCGCGCGCGCCCCCCTGGGGGCAGGTCGCGAGCGTCAAGGCGCGCGCTGATCCTGCAGCGCGCCGCCTGCTTCCCCACCCGCCCTGCGCTCCCCAAGCTGGATCTTCTCACGCTGCAGCGGGCTACTCCAAAGGCCCTGCCTGTCTTTCGCCCCCCGTTGTCGGCGTGGCTGTCGGTCCCGCCTGGGACGCACCGGGACCTTTTAGATATGGCACTGGCGGCCTGCGCCCAGGGGGGATAGCGCGCAGGGCGACGTGGACTGTGTGCGCGCGGTGGCAAAATGTCAAAATGCGAGTGGGGTCCTTTGCTACCCGCGCCACTCGCGCACGCTCCCCATCGTGCCTGCTTGCCTGTCCTGCTTCTCCTCCGTTTCGCGGATGCCCGTGCCTGGCCCGCGCCCTTGCGTTGCGCCCGTCTTCCGGTCTCTCTGTCGTGATGCGGTCCACGCTTGTGTTGTCTTCTTTGGTTGTCTCCGCTCGCTGCCGTCTGCTCCTGCCCCCCCCTCCTTGCCCTGCCCCCTCCCGGGTTTCCTCTGTTCTTGCCCTCCGCCCCTCCTGTCTGCCACGCGGGATAATATCCAGCGTGTGTCCGTATCAGGGTAGAACTAGAAGCACGGCTCTTGTGTCAAGTTCCCCATCCACTGTATCGTGATGTATGTTTCTGCCTGTGCTGCTTGCTTGCATGCCCCGTTGTGCTTTGCAGCCCTGCTGCGCCCCGCTGTGCTTCTCTGTCCTGCTGCGCCCACTCGTGCTTCGCGGTCCTGCTGCGCCCTCTCGTTCTCGGTATGTGCGCGTGTTGCTTGCACGCTCCGTTGTGCTTCTCCGTCCTGCTGCGCCCCGCTGTGCTTTTCTGTCCTGCTGCGCCCTCTTGTGCTTCACTGTCCTGCTGCGCCCGCTCGTGCTTTTCTCTCTCTCTCTCTCTCTCTCTCTCTCTCTCTCTCTCTCTCTCTCTCTCTCTCTCTCTCTTTTTCTCTCTCTCGCTCTCTCTCTCTCTCTCTCTCTCTCTCTCTGTGTCTCGCCCGTTATGTCTTCTTGCTGCCTCGTCCTTTCTGCGTCTCCCCTCCTTTTGTCCTGGTTCTCTGTTCGTGGCACGGTGCGCGTGCAAGGCTGTCCATCGCTGTTCCCGCCCATTCTGCGCCCTCCTCGCCAGATCGCGAAATGGAGCGAAGAGGAGGCGGGAGGGGGCAACCATCAACGTCGCGGGCACTAGGGGCCCGCGGCGCCCCCATCGAAAGGACGTGGTCCCACGTGTGCCGCGAGGCAGGGGCTGCGTCCCAAGAGGCTCCCCGGGGGGCCTCAAGAGGCCCCCAAGTGCGAAGATGAGAGTTTGGGGGGCAGCCCGAAACGCAGTACATAAGCAGTTCAGGTGTTGAATGCCCTTTCAAGGGCTTGAGGAGTTTTATATTGCATAGTATGCCATGTTGTATTTCCATGGCCGCTTGCTTCTCAAGCAATATCAGGGGATCCCCTTTTTGAGCCAGACAGCGATGACAAGTTATCAGACGTGTTCCAGTCCTTGACGGGGGTTTCCCTGATTTCATCAGCTGTGTGTGCGTGGTGCTCTACGCGCCATTTCATATTTGATCGACCGAGCGGATCTTGCAGCTCGTGGAAAAGTGGCTCATATCCATTATCATTGACACTGGTAGTGCGGAGCTTGTGTTTCGAGACGGCCTATGCTAGTGCATTGGTGCAGCTTCCTAACGCTATTGCATATCATCAAGACCAGTTCTGCGAAGTTCGGGCACCCCCGAACTCACAGACCTCGCAGAGTCTGACCTCGCAGAGTTCCCAGACCTCGCAGAGTCTGACCTCGCAGAGCTTCCAGACCTCACAGAACCCGACCTCACAGAGTTCAAAGACCTCGCAGAGTTCTTCACAGAGTTCAAAGACCTCACAGAGTTCACAGGCCTCACAGAGTTCTTCGCATGCATCACAGAGTTCGCAGACCCAGCAGTTTTCGACACAATGGCGCAGATGCAATATAGGCGTAAAAGTGCACGCGCGTGGCTAGTCAAAGACGGCATGCCCTGTTGTGATGGCGACGCAGCTTCAGCAGAAGAATGGGACGAAAGAGGGCGGCTTGGTTTCTTGGGCGCAGAGACGGCAGAGAAGAAACAGAGTTTCATTGCAAGGTCAAGAACGGACTCGCGGACGGAGCGTGGACGCTGAGCAACAAGGATGAGAAGATCTCGGCGTCGGCTTCCACGAGGTTGTTCAAGAAGGGCAGCGCGGCAGAGGATAAAGAAAAGGCGATCGAAGAGGCACTCGACATTTGGATCAAATGCGCGCGGGCACATTGCGAGAAGGTGGCCCCACTACAGAAGCACAAGGCGTTCTTGAACTATTTCAAGCGCGGTCATCGGCGACCCAACGCGCCGATGAACGACTTTATCCAGCGAAGGAGAGACTCATGCGAGAAGCTGAAGAACCTCACAGGCGGCAGTACGCAGGTTTCGGAGAAATTGCGAACGTTGTTCTTACTAGACATGTGTGGCATCACGGAGGCGCAGCACAAAACATTTCTGGGCCAGGCATAGAACGAGTACGCTTGGGATGCGATATGCGAGGTATTGGAGATGCAACTCGACGGCATCGACGCTCAGCGACGACAGCCAGGTGGACGACAACACGGAGGACGTAAGTTCAGGTGGAACTCAATCTTTACAGCGGACCCCGACGAGGACGACGGGGACGAGGACGAACCGGAGGACGGAGAAGATAGCGGTGGAGACGAGGACGGAGAAGAGATGGAGGCTTTGTCCGCCGAAGCGGAGGAGCTCGAGCAGGCCATGGCCATCGTGGACGTCGACGACCTAAGCGAAGAGGAGGTGCAGGTGTTCGCGTTTGAAGCTCAACGGCTTGGTGGAGCTGTCGCGGCCAAAGGCCGCGGGCGTGGTAACAGCTCAGGTTCAACGGGCTCAAACTATACTCGGCAGCGCCATTTCATGAGGACGGCAAGACGAATCGTGGATTTCGGCAGGGGAAAACATACATCGACTTCGACGGGAAGATCAGCTTCGGATCGAAGGGTCTCCAGGACAAGCTGGGGGCCTTCGAGAAAGTGAGCAAATGTGGGGCGCGCGGCGAGGCTGGGCACTGGGCTGGAGACCCGGAGTGCAGCAAGACCACCAAGTCCACCACCGGAGGCAAGGCTCGAGGACGAGGCAAAGGTGGCGGGCGCGCTGGAGGTTTTCTGGCACGCGCCGGTCTGGCAGCGGCTATGCTGGCGACAGGAGTCACCAGGCCCACCGAGGTCTACATGATCGAGCCGACGCACAACCAGATCGACGAAGCGATCAACCCGATCACTCAGGTCAACGACGAGACGATAGACACGATGGCATCAGACCAAGTGGCACCTCCCGGGTACATTGTCCTAGACACGGCAGCCTTGGCACCACGCGGCGGAGATCGAGCGATCGACAGCCATCTTGAGAAGTTCGAGCTGGCGGACATAGAGATGCCGACTCAGACCATCTTCAAGGGTATCAACACCTCGGCCCCGATCGAGGCCGAGAGTATTCAACCAGTACCAAGCGGCGTCCGAGGACGGGACTGCACGCTCAACTTCGAGAGGCCACCAGACTCAGATGCTCCTATGCGCATGAGCTTGGTCCATATGGACGCCCTAGATGCAGTCATCAAGGTCAAGAGCAACCAGGTGATATTCAAGAAGATATCCGAGCAGCCCGTGAAGCTCACGCGCTCGCGGAAGAACCACCTGATGATCAACGTCACCGACTTTCCAAAGGGGCCGACGCAGCTCGAGGCACCGACGATCAGCACAAAGGCGCTGGATCTATGGACGGCCGAGAAGGAGGATTAGCCGCAGTATATGACAGCGGCCATCGGGAATATCACGACTGCGGTGAGCGACACCGGCATGGATCGCGGACGACGCATTGGAACAGCGTGCGACCTGGAATGTACTACGCAAAAATCAACATCGACTGTTTTTCCCTGGGACGGTAGTGAAGGAGATATGCGGCGGAGAGTGCAACGTCACGAAGCTCGCAGGCAGCTGTGGACCCAGGACTGGCCAATGCAAGGACTGACGCACCACTGGCGACGACTTGCTACTGCCAGGTGTTCCAGCAGCTACGATGCGGGAGATCGAGGATGAAGATCCGTACCTCGCGATCGTGCCGTTTCCGCGTGACGGCCTCTCGCCCTTCGACAATTTCTACTCGGAGAAGGACCGGCGCAGGCGCCGCGCGAAGGCACGTGCACATGTACGATTTGCTGCACATATCGTCAAGCCTCGACTGACACATGGCAGACATGTTTTGCTGGAGAACCCTTTGTGTTCACAGGTGTGGGACTTCATCAAGGACAAGCTCCCACTGGAGCTGATCTGGGTTCGATGTGATCAATGTGTCTTCGACCTACGAGACGATCGTGGAGAGTTGCTTCAGAAGCCAACAAGGTCTGTGACGACAGCAGTGGCTTTGGCATATGCGTTGGAAGTTCGGTGCACAGGGGATCGCGGACAGTGTGAAGTTCAAGGCCGAGGCGGCAAGTCTCCTGAGTTCGCAGTCTGGGCCCTGGACCTGGCAGAAAGGACCCTCGAGGGCACGAAGCAACAATACGAGTTGGAGGAGCTTTTGGGTGGAAAGATCACCCTGGGAGTTCCCGGCGCCCCTGACGCATGCCCCGCCGCAGGCTCCACATCAAGCTCAGGCCTTATCATGGGCTCAGACGCGGATACTTATCAACAGTGGCAGGAAGCACCAGCAGCACTCAAGGCGGCAATCAAGAAGCTACACGTTCAAGTTTCACATGCACTTCGAGGCGAGGCTTGGCACGACATATTCAAGCAGGTGGTGGATCACCTGCGGCGGCTCCAGCGGCAAAGCTATTCAAGTGCGAGCCGTGCGACTCGCAGCAGCGACCGCCAGCACAATCCTATCGCAAGCCTGCCGAAATGGACCAAGTGCAATCAATGTCTTGGTATGGACATCGCCTACGTGCCTGACCTGAACGGCCAGATGCACGCCTACCTACTAAGGCTGGACCTGGCCACCCACCGACTACACCGCCATACAATGGATGATCAGCGGTGGCGACCGCAAGCCGAGTCCCACTTCAAGCCGCGCCAAGACGGCTCCCGTGGAGGGCTGGCAGCGGGCACTATTGACCCCGCAGCGGTTTCAGATTGACCTAGATGCGGCCTTTCGTCTGGAGTTCGAGGCTCTTTTGCGAAGATCTCGGAGTTCCACGCATTCCAGTTGCCTCAGAAGAGCATCATCAACATGGAGAGGTGGAGCGGGAGATTCGGTTCTTCAAAGAGATGGCCACCAAGGTTTTTCGCGAGCTCGAGGTGAAGGATGACGAGAGCGCCAAGGTCGCCGGTTATCATATTGCTCAAAGCATGAACCGCCTACCGCACAACAATGGCTTTTCCCCTGCGCACTACCGGCATTTCTTGGATATCAAAGCTGATCCTGTTGTTGCAGGTCAAGTTGCACATGGATCTCTCAGGTGGCATTGCCGACGGCTTCAAGAAGCACGTGAGGTCGCATTTCGCCAAGCGGCCAACAGCTCAGCCCTACGACGAGCGGTGCTATCAAAGACGCGCCCTCAGCAAGGACCTGTCGAGCGCGGCGAATGGGTTCACTACTGGCGTACAGGTGGAGGAAAGCGCGATCTACATCGTAAATGGCAAGGGCCAGCGCGTGTGATTAGGAGGGGCCCGCTTGGCTACTGCCTTATCCACAATGGCATGCCTATTCTGGCTGGGCCTAATATCCTCCGGAGGTCGACGCTCAACGAGATCGAGGATCGCATTCCTGGAGATCAGCGCGAACGGCGAGGAGTTCCGCATGGACAGCGCGGCTTCGTGGATTTGCGCAATACCACGTTCACTGAACCACGACAGCCTCTACAACCTGGGATCCAGCCACGACTGCCGCCTGATCCGCCGCCAGATCCTGTGCCACCTCCAGCACCGCAGGGACTAGACATGGAGGAAATTCAAAATCGCGATGCTGATTCTGAAGGCCAACCTCCTGCACAGCGAAGGCGACCTGAAGCAGAGTGGCCAGAAGGTTCGTGGAATACCCCAGAGTCGTGGGCCATGCTCATTGGCTCGCAGCCTCGCGGGCCCTACGACGCCATCCTTGTAACCGGGACTGCCCGATGCACGATAACACCACTACGTGAAGAAGATGTTCTACCCCGAGATCGACTACTACGGCGACGTATCTTTGACTACAACAACAAGGTGATGATGGAGGACCTGGCGCGCAACAGCCTGGATGTGCCTTTCGACGTTTCTCTGGTACGAGGTATGGACATGACCGACGTCGTGGTAGAGTACACTTATCGGACAGCGCAGGGCCCTCCCGAAGGCCAAGCCCCTGGATGTGTCCCTGAGGGTACTGAACCTCAAGGGGCGCCTCTGTCCAATGGACCGGACAACCCGGCTCCAGCACGGGCGGTTACCTTGGGGACGAGCAGCGCACCGCCTACCACCTCGGCGAACCCTGATGCAGACAGTGCTCGCCAGCGACAGCGAGCACGACAGCGCGCCAATCGCGATCAAGGCAAGAGGCGGAGGCGTAAGAGGAAGACACCGGCATCTCACACCATCACACATCGGCCTCAACACGATGACGACAGCAAGCGACAAGAAGGTACGTACCGCTTCTTCGACCAACCAGGTGATGTGCGAGTCGTTCGCAGCTGAACGAGGCGATCGTGCTACCAAAGGCGAGATGGACATCAAGGAGGCGTTGAGGTACAACGATCAGTACAGCAGGGAGCGCACCGAGAACTGCCTCAATGCGCTCATCAAGGAGTGGGGTACCTGGGCCAAGCACGACGCAGTTACGGCCATCGCCCCTGCGATGGCCAAGAATATTGACAAGTCACTGCAGATCGAAAGCCGCGCAGTTTGGACAAACAAAGGCAGCGACAACGAGCTCGGTGACTGGCACCATCTCCAAGGCTCACCCGGAGGTGCTACCTTTACAGGCCGACGCTTCGAGCAGGACAAGGAGAATGTCATCACGATCGACATGGACAACTGCATTGACGGGAGGACCGACTACGGCATGCCCCGTGAGAGCGCCAAGCGGGAGAAGGAGCTACCCACAGCAGCCAAACATCGAGCACTACGTGGCATGAACGGACAGGTTCAGTGGGTAGTGAGACTGCTGCTCCACAAAGACAGTTTCGAGGCATCAAGGCTGGCAGGCCAGATGGCGAAACCGACGGTGCAGGACAGGAAAGACATGAGCAAGCTTGTACGCTCTATCCGGCGCGAGGGGGAGATGCAGATGATATTTCGTGGTGGTTTTGATTTCGATTAAGCAGTCATCATTGCATCACATGGCGCGCCCTTCGACAACATGCAAGAGCCAGCGTGGGTTTTATATCATGGTGGGAGATGGTGCTAGGATGGACGACCACAACAAGCTCTACCCATGCATGCTACTGGCCTGGTCAAGTGGACGGATTGGTCGTGCAGTACGCAGTAACTTCTCGGCGGAGGCCTACAGCTGTTCCGAAGCTCCAGACGCCACATTCTGGACACGTGCCGTATATATACAAGTGGCACGTGTGTGCCCAGGTGCCCCGGCTCATACAAAAAAACTGAAGGGGCGTTTGAAGCAGGAGTGAAATGCAACATCGAAGTCGCACTCGAGCGCAAGTGGGGTTGCCACACCTTGCGATGTGTGCACCAGGGCCCCCAGGAAGCTCTAGGAGGCCCGACTTGGATACCAGAAGAGGCTCCAGGAGGCTCCAGGATTGTGAGTGTTGTGCGTGTGTGTGTGTGTGTGTGTGTGTGTGTGTGTGTGTGTGTGTGTGTGTGTGTGTAATGTGTGCTTTGTGTGGTGCGTGCTTTTTGTGTGTTGTAGGTGTTGTGTGTGTGTGTGTGTGTGTGTGTGTGTGTGTGTGTGTGTGTGCGTGCGTGCGTGCGTGCGTGCGTGCGTGTGTGTGTGTGTGTGTGTGTGTGTGTGTGTGTGTGTGTGTGTGCGTGCGTGCGTGCGTGCGTGCGTGTGTCGATCGCCCTGGCGCGCCACGTCCTGAAGCTCCGCAGAAACAACAGACCGTGAGCCGTAAACTGAGCTAGCCGTCCGGCCAGCGGGCCACTGAGGCCCCCAACATCTAGTCAGACCCGCGCCGACTAGCAGGCTAAGCCCCCAGGCTCGCACCCGAGGTGGGATGGAGGCCTTGCAGGAGCTTCTCGCGGCGTCTGCGCCGCTCGCGCTCCGCAGGGCTACACCTGTCGAGAGGCGGGAGGGGGCCCGGGCACAAGTCCTTCAGCCTCTTGGCACCCCTCTCTGCGGAGACGTACGCCCCGCACCGCCTGCACAGCACAAACGGGCTACGCAAGACCAGCTCATGGGCGTTATCCGCCACGGGGCTGGGGTCTGCAGGAAGACCTGCCGGAGGCTGCTCCGGGCCTCGTCCAGCACCACCCTCCCCCACACTCACCGCCCCCCCACCCTCGACAGAAGCAGCAGCGGGCGGCGGCGCTAGAGGAGGGGAAGCAGAATTGCTCTTTTCCCTCGACGGCGGCACCATGCGCGCACGACGCTGCAAGGCTCTAAGTGGCGCCTCGTTCACCTCGGACGCCGCCTGCCGGAGGTGTGCGTGCGTGCGTGCGTGTGTGTGTGTGTGTGTGTGTGTGTGTGTGTGTGTGTGTGTGTGTGTGTGTGTGTGTGTGTTATGTTTGTCTAGCGTCGTGTAATGTGTTGGGCGTGATTTGTGTCTCTGTGCGCGTGTAGTTCTGGAACCCAGGAGGCCCCAGGCGGCCTCAGGAGGCACCAGGAGACCTCAGGATGCTTCAGGAGGCCCCAAGAGGCTCCAGGAGGCCGCAGGAGGCCCCAGGAGGTTTCAGGACACCCCCAGGAGGCTCCGAGGCGGGGTCTGGGGTGCCAGAAGGTCCAGACGGCCCAGGAAGCCCCAGGAGGTTCCAGAAGGCCCCCAGGAGGCTCCGAGGCGGGGTCTGGGGGGTCGGTTTAGGAAGGATTTTTCAAAATGATTTTTCAAGCGAAACAGCAATTCACTGAGAATCGGGGTCGCAATTGTTGAGCTTACAGTATATACATATATACATACATACATACATACATACATACATACATACATACATACATATATATATATATATATATAACGCATTTGTTTAACAAAGTTTTATGTTAAAGTGTTAAATTCCCCATGTTTTTTGACCCTGACGTCGCGATCTGCGTGAGGGGTGCCACCGGTTTTTAGAATTTCGAGGATGTCCCGAGCGAGGCGCCTAGAAAAATCGCGGACGCGTGCGCATTAATCGCATCTGAGCTCAGATCGGATGCTTTCCCTGGAAGCATCCATCATCAGGCAGGAGTGTCAGCATGGAGGCATCACATGGGGACGATCTGAGCAGCAGCTGGCCGACGGCCTTACGAAGAAGATGGACACTCCACACCAAGATCAAGTTTTCCACGAGAACCTATGGACTTTCGGACAAGATCCCCGAGCGCCCTCACTCAGGAAGCGGAAGCGGACCGACCCCTGGGACGAGATTCAGCGTTCTCAGCGAGTCGAGTTGCAGGAGGATGCCAATTACCTGAAGGCCAACTACGCCAAGCCCAAGGACTACAGTGCAGAGGACGTTAGATCGAGGATCGATGTGCATGAAATGGTTTACCAGGCGGAAATGCGCACATTTATGACGACTAGGACTTCTCGATTCATGCGTGCAGCTGTTTTCCAGCATTTTGGCAAGCAGTTTTTCTCCAGGTACAACGTTGGCACAGGTGGCGGCAGCGGCCGCAGCAATAGCATCAACTGAACCGGTGATCGGCCAGCAGGTTTCAACTTATGTTTTGGCCGAGCCGTTTGATCAATGGTCTCAGTTTTTGCTGTCCCCAGCTGGGACATTCGCAGCAGGAGTTTCATTCGGTGTAATTTTTTATGGCTTTGATTTATGTACTTCCCCTCAGACATTCAAGCCGGAGCCGGTGTCGACAACGGATGCAGTTTCACAGCCAGCCAGCTCCACGGAGATTGTTACCAGACCACCGAGCAACGGACTCAAACTGTCACCGAGCAGTGCTGCACGGAATATGGACGATCTAGGAATGATTCACATGCCTCACACACCGGACGTACAGAAGAAGCTCGAGGCTATGCCGGTGTATGCGTTGCAAGGCATTTTGCGTGAGATGAACCTCCCAGCGTCGGGGCTCAACGCAGGCCTGGTTCGGAGGATCTTTCTGGAAAGTTAATGGTCGTTCAAACTCGTTTTGTTTCGTTACATGTTTGATGCGCGAACGGTTGCTGCGGCTGCCTTGGGCCGAGCCTGTTGTGATTTTTCAGAGCACAACTCTTTTATGCAGAAGGTTATTTATGCAGGCTGCTGATCTCCAGTTTCTGAAAGCGCAAAATTTATATTCTGTGTGAAGATGAGAGTTTTGGGGACAGCCCGAAACGCAGTAGATAAGCAGTTTAGGTGTGGAATGCCCTTGCAAGGGCTTGAGGAGTTCCATTCCCTACCTAGGCTCTGCCTAGAAGGGTTCTTACTCTCTTAGCTTAAAGGGGCCGGGCAGTGGAAAGCGCCCCGGGCGGTTCCCCCAGTGCCCTGGGAGCGGTTCCCCCCAGTCCCCTGGGAGCTTTAGCTTTAGCTTTAGCTGAGCTTTAGCTTAGCTTTTCGCTTAGCTTTTCGCTTAGCGCTTAGCTTAGCTTTAGCTTAGCTGTAGCTTAGCTGTAGCTTAGCTGTAGCTTAGCTTTAGCTTAGCTTTAGCTTAGCTGTAGCTTAGCTTTAGCTTAGCTTTAGCTTAGCTTTAGCTTAGCTGTAGCTTAGCTTTAGCTTAGCTGTTGCTCAGCTTTAGCTTAGCTTTAGCTTAGCTGTTGCTCAGCTTTAGCTTAGCTTCAGCTTAGCGTTACTGTTACTACTAATGCTGCTTTCCTAAGGGTTCCAACTCCTAGGTAGGGTCGCACTGGAGTTGGCGCTCCTAGGAGCTAGGAGTTGGAGCGACCCTAGTGCGACCCTACCTAGGCGACCCTAGTGCGACCCTAGTGCGACCCTAGTTGGAGCTAGAGATCCCACTGCGACCCTACCTAGGAGTTGGAGCTCCTAGGGAAGCAGCATTAGTAGTAAAAGTAAGGCTAAGCTAAAGCTAAGCTACAGCTAAGCTAAAGCTAAGCGAAAGCTAAGCCAAAGCTAAGCCAAAGCTAAGCTAAAGCTAAGCTAAAGCTAAGCTAAAACTAAACTAAATCTAAGCTAGAGCTAAGCTAAAGCTAAGCTAAAGCTAAGCTAAAGCTAAGCTAAAGCTAAACTAACGCTAAGCTAACGCTAAGCTGAAGCTTAAGCTGAAGCTTAAGCTAAATCTAAGCTAAAGCTAAGCTAACGCTAAGCTAAAGCTAAGCTAAAGCTAAGCTAAAGCTAAGCTGAAGCTAAGCTGAAGCTAAGCTAAAGCTAAGCTAAAGCTAAGCTAAAGCTAAAGCTACATCTAAGCTAAAGCTAAGCTAACGCTAAGCTAACGCTAAGCTGAAGCTTAAGCTGAAGCTTAAGCTAAAGCTAAGCTAAAGCTAAGCTAACGCTAAGCTAAAGCTAAGCTGAAGCTAAGCTAAAGCTAAATATAAAGCTAAATATAAAGCTAAATATAAAGCTAAGCTGCAGCTAAGCTGCAGCTAAGCTAAATCTAAGCTAAAGCTAAGCTAAAGCTAAGCTAACGCTAAGCTGCAGCTAAGCTAAAGCTAAGCTAAAGCTAAAGCTAAGCTAAAGCTAAAGCTCCCAGGTTGACTGGGGGAACCGCGGGGCGGGGACTGGGGGAACCGCCCGGGGCGCTTTCCACTGCCCGGCCCCTTTAAGCTAACAGAATAAGAGCCCTTCTAGGCAGAGCCTAGGTAGGGAATGTTGCATAATATGTCATGTTGTGTTTCCATGGCCGTTTGCTTCTCAAACGATATCAGGGGCCCCCCTTTTTGAGCAAGACAGCGATAACAAGTTATCAGACGTGTTCCAGTCCTAGGCTGGGGTTTCCCTGATTTCATCAGCTGTGTGTGTGTGTGGTGCTCTACGCACCATTTCATGTTTGATCGACCGAGCGGATCTTGCAGCTCGTGGAGAAGTGGCTCATATCCATTATCATTGACACAAGAGACCCCCAAGAGCCTCCTAGATGTCCCCAAGAGGCTCCCACGCCCCCAAGAGGCCCCCAAAGTGCTCCCAAGAGGCCCCCGAGAGCGCTCCGAAGAGACTCGAAGAGACATCTCTGAAAACTCTGATCCGCAACCCAGATCTGGAGGCGAGATGGGCCGAATGCCATGAGATAATCATCGCAAGGCTCGACAACAATCTGGCGATTCACCGCAGGCGCGGCTGACCCAGACAGCTGGTGGCCTTTCAAAAGCATGAAGCGACACACATCCTTTGAGATCTCCTCCTGGCCCGCCTAGCTAGCAGGCTGCTATGGTTTTTCCTGCGATGCGACAACCTACGCGATTGTAGTGGCTACGCGTTCCTGGGTCCCTCTGGATGCAAAGCTTGAGTGGCGATGATCTCACACAAGTGTCCTTGTAATCCGACCGCAGAACAACCACCGAGAAGACAAGCTGCGCAAGCCCGTCCGCATGCGCCCTGTCTGTTTGGCATACTGGCTGCGCAGCCAAGTGCGCAAACGCTTCCGCACTTGTCTGAGACAGCTCGCAATTTGCAGTTTGCGAACTGCCTGCGCCCCCAATGCGATTGTGAACCCGACCGCAAAAGGGGGGCATACTATGCAAGCCCATTGATCTGTCCTCAAACATTGGGCGCATATAAGCCCAGCGCTAGAGCATTGCAGCCCACGTGCGCACGCACGCGCACAAAGACCCACACAAGAACACGACATGTTGTCAACGACATGCGCGACGGCCTCTGACCAGCAATGCAACCGCCACCAATACAGCAACGCATCGTCGAGAAATGCAACCATTGCTGACCCATTCCGTGAGCCGCGCCGCCCGTAAACGACTTGCCTTCCGCCAACCACGCACGATCGTTCGAACGAAGACGCTGACGCGGAATATTGTGGTGCACCCCTTGGGCATTGCAAATGTGTCTAGCCACAACACAACCGCCAAGAAGGCAAGCTGCGCAAGCTTTTCCGCATGGACCCTGTGTGTGGACCGCATCCTGCTTTCGCGGCCAAGTGCGCACACCGGCTAACCCCAAAACACACACAGAACATGACCAGAAATGGTAGCACTATCTATTAGGCCATGGGTGCGTCCTCGAATCCTGTGCGCATGCGCAAATAACACCAGCACTAGAGCATCGCGCCCTCCACACACAGACACAAACGTAGCATGCTGCCATGGATCTGTGCGGCGGACTCCTGACCAGCAGTGAACGGACTTTTGAACCAACAGTACGAGCACCGCCAATACAGCAATGCACCGTCGAGACACGCGTGCATTGGCGACTCCTTTCGCGAGCCGCGCCGCCCGCAAACGACTTGGCGCCTGGCAGCAGCAATCGAACATTCGACCGAAGACGCTGACGCGGAGCACGGTGCTGCCTCCCTGAAGATCTGCTCTGTAGTATCTTGCCATGCACCTCTCATCCCACCACCACATCATCTCGCACATACCCTTGACCATATCCGGCGCGGGAAAGATCTCTTGGAAAATAGCCGCGTGCGTAGCAACGAGAGCGCCTTTTGCAACTCCGCATGGTAATGCAATCGGTGCGCCCTGCTCGCCATCGCCTGCGGCTGCGATGCCGTGCACGACTGCCGCGCCCAAGAGCACGGATCCCCCCCCCTCTTGGTGCAGCGGTTGCTGCCGCGCCCAGGTCTCCCTAACTCTGCGTCGGCAGCGGACTCGCAACGGAGCGCTGAGCAGAGGCAACCGCCGCGCCTGGGCCGCACCCGGCCGAACCGCGGCTGCACGACGGAGGAACTAAACGCAAGAATCGTGTTCGAATCCACGTGGACGCGAACCAACGCGTTCAGCCACAATCCCGAACCCTGCATGCCTACGTGCCTTTTCGTCCCAGACCGTCCTGTCCGGCCTGGACCGGTCCGTGCGTGGGCGTTCGTGCTCCCTTTCAGGCCCGTCATGTGCCTCCCAACGTGTGCCTCATGCTTCACTCTGTCCTCTCCCCTCCCTTCTCGCCCGGTGCTCGCCGTCCGCCGACAGCCGTCCGCCGACAGTGTGGCTCGATCTCAGGCCTTGGCTCGAAGCGGCGACCGAAGAGACCGAGCGCCGCGCGCTGGATCCCCCCGGCGACCGCGCCGCCCGCAGAGAGACAGGCCCACGCGGGATCTGGCCTCCTGAAGGCCAGCACCCTCCAGCAGGAGGACTCCGAGGAGCCCCTCGGACGCATCGGAGCGCGCAGCGCTGCCAGCGCGTCCTGCGCACCACGGAGTCGCGCGGAAGTGCGGCTGCGGAGGCGTCGGTGTGGCGCTCGCGTGGGCGGACGGGGCTCGCCGCGCGTGGCCCGCGCACGGCACGCGGCACGAGCGCATGCCGTGCGCGCTGCTGGTCACGTGCGCACGGAGCGCGAACGTCCCGCGCAGCACAGTCTCATGACTCGAAAGCTAGGCGAGAGCTGCTAAAACCGTGGCTGCTAAAACGGCCCTCCCGGAAGGAAAACACGACTTCCCGGAATGAGGCGCGGCACGCGAAACAGTCAACGGGCTTCTTCCCGGAAGGACGAAGACAACTTCCCGGAGGTCGATTTTAGCAGCCACGGGCTTAGCAGCCCTTTCCCGGCTTCTGAATGACACGCACCAACTTGTTACTGAGATGCCAAGGGCGCTTGGTAGATGTTGGGCGACATGGTCGAGCACCAGATTGCTTCCTATGACCTATGATGTGCGCATGCTGTAAGCCCGTCGGAGCCCTTGCGAGGCCATCAGGCTGCGCGGATCAGGCTTACCGCTCCCTGCTCTAGTCCCAGTTTCAAGTCTCCCATGCTATAGCCCTACTGTCTACTTCCTACTGCAAATTGTTACTCACCGCGCGAGGGGGGGAGCCTCTAACCATCCTTTCAACCTTTCCTGGATCGCGTGCTCTGAATTTCGGCGGGGCCGTGGGACAGTTACTTGAGATTGGCGGCCCCGAGGCCACGACCCCCAGTAAATCATAAAATGTTCGCGTTCCCGAGGCCACGATCCCTTGCGAATTATGCAATGTTCGGGTTTCCGAGGCCACGATTCCTCGTAATTTACGCTGTGTTAGGGTCCCTGTGGCCATGATCCCTTGTACATTACACCGTATTGGCGCCCCTGATGCCACGATCTTTAGGAGATTATGATATATCCGCATCCCCTGGGCCGGGTCGTAAATTACACGATGTTAGCGATTCTGAGGTCACGATCCCATTTTAAATTGTATAATATTCGCGTTCCCGAGGCCGCGATCCATGGTATTACGCCTTGTTCGCGCCCCCGAGGCCACGATCCCATATACAGTAAACAATATTCGCGCCCCCCGAAGCCACGATCGCATGTAAATTGCATACTACTCGCGTTCCCGAATTGAAGATCCCGGGTGAATTACTTGATTTCGTTTCCGAAGTCACGAGCCCCCAGTACACCGTCTTCGCGTCCCTGAAATCACGACTCGTAGTAAATTACGCGCGATCCCCCGTAAGTCCCACCGTTTTCGCGTCCCTGGGGCCACGATCCCTTGTGAATCATACAATTACACAACAGACAAAAAACCTAATCAGCGGATGGTTCAAAAATTAGTGACAAGGGTATTGGAATCGATTGCGAAGTCGATCGTGAGATCGGTAGCGAGGACGATAATAATTGCGATCATGAGACCGACAATGAAATCGATTCAGTCAGACGGATCGTGAGATCGATCGTGAGATCGCTCGTACGATCTATGGTGAGATTCACTTTGACCGTCTTGAAGCTGTCCTCTCTACTGCTCGTGCAAACATCCCACCCTCCCACCCGCAACTTGGTCGCAAGACTTCTTAAAACAAGACCGTGACGGTAGGTACCACATGGCACTTGGCCACGACACCGACGCCGACGACGACAGCGACAACGACGACGACGGCGCCGCAGACACCGACTACGACGACACCGCCGACGTCGACGTCGACGAAGACGACGACGCCGACGCCGACGACGACGAAGACGACGACGACGTCGCCAACGGAGACGACGACGAGGGAGGAGAAAAAACGACGACGGAAACAACGACGACAACGACGATGGAGGAGGGAAGACGGCGACGACGCGAACGACGAGGAAGGAGGAAGGACGGCGACGCCGACGACAACGACGAGGGAGGAGGGAAGACGACGACGACGACAACGACCACGAAGACGACGACGACGGCGACGAAATAGGAGGGACGACGACGAGACGCCGACGACGGACGACGACGACGACGAGGGAGGAGGATAACGACGAGGGAGGAGTGAAGACCACGACGACGACGACGACGATGACGACGAAATAGGAGGGACAACGACGAGACGCCGACGAAGACGACGAGGGAGGAAGGACGACCACGGCGACAACGACGACGGAAGCGACGACGACGCCAAGACGACGACGACGAGGAAAGACAGAAGACGACGACGGCGACGACGACGACGACGACGAGGGAGGAGGGAGGACGACGACGACGACGACGACGACGACGCAAGAGCGCGCGCGCACGCTTTTGTTGAAAACCCGTGTTGCGAAACCTTGTGTTTTTGTAGGTTTTTTGGACACACGATTTTGGAATCCTTCCGAAGGATTTCGGCATACGCGCGGGACTTCGCGCCCGTCTGCACTTCGTCCCGTTTTCTGTAAGGAGGATTCTCGCGACGGCGCACGCGCAAGGGCGTTCGACAGATTTCGACATGCGCGCGCGAAGCCCGTTTGGTAGCATTTTGTGAACATTTTGAAAAACCCATGGTTTTCTTAAGATTTCGCAAAAGCTCGCGCGTAAGCTTTTTTAGCAGATCAGTGTTGCGAAACCCTGTGTTTTTGTATGCTTTTTGGAAACTCAATTTTGAAATCTCTCCGGAAGCGAAGGTTTTTGAAGGATTTCGGCATGCGCGCGCGACGCCGCGCGCGTATGCATTTCGTTTAATTTTTTTGCAATGTATTCGCGAACAAAGTCTTATGTTAGAGCAAAACATGTCACCGCATAATGTTTTTTACAAAGGAACCTCAAGGGGGGGAAACCCGGTTTGGCTGGGATTGTATGATTTCATATTTAGGATGGACGAGTGCGCAGAATATATATATATATATATATATATATATATATATACATGAAATCGTACTATCCCAGGGGGAGCCGATAAGTCCCCGGGGGGTAGGGGGGTAGAATCTATTAATCTCTTAGAAAGGAGAATCGATAGTGGGATCGATAGTGAGATCGACAAAAATGGGTAATGTAATGAAATCGATGGTGGGACGGATCGATCAGGAAATCGCCCAAAAACCCGGGAACCCGGAAACCCCGCCGCCCACCGATATCGGCCTAGAACTAGCTACGGGGAGCCCAGAAGCCGGAACAAAAAACTGGGAACCGGGAGCCTGGGAACCCAACCGGCTACCGAAAATCGGCCCGGGACTTTCGCTGATTTTTACCATATCCGCTATGGCCCTTTCAGTGCAAATACTGATTGGGGAATATTCCCGTATCCGAGGCTGCGATTCTTCATTAAGTAAATAGTGCTCGCGTCTCCTTGGCCAAGATCCAGAGAGTACATGAAACAATATTCACGTGAATTACTCAATATTCGCTTCCCCGAGACGGCGCCCCTCGCACATTACGCCTTTTTCGCGTTCCCGAAGCCACGCTCCTTTGCAATGTACGCAGTGCTCTCGCGCCTAGACCACGGTATCTAATGAATTACGCCGTGCTCGCGCCACCGAGGCAAAGATTCCCCGAAACCACGGCCCCTTGAAAAATATGCAGAGTAACCCGAAGACCGTCCAAGCCGCGCGATTCTGCCCAAGGTAGCCTCAAGCAACCCACTGTCGACACATGAGGGACAGTTCGGAAAAGGCAGCACAGAGATCAACTATCTCATCTGGATATCAAACTTTCTTGCAGATGCCCATTCGTGTTCGCTCGGCTTCGATACTGCTTCACGGCGACGCCCAGGCATCCCAGCATAGCTCCTGCATGCTCCACTCTGACACAGAAGGGGCCAGCGGCAGAGGGTGAAACCCTTACGGATTACCCGACGCGGAGATCCCCATAGGCGCATCTCATTTTCTAACGCGTCCCACCGTGAGCGTCTGGCTGCGAGCGTCTGGGCGTGAAAGCGAACCCGGATAAGCGACAGGCACGACCGCGATGACGACGGCGGCGGCCACACTGAGAGACAACGACGACTATGATAACAATTCACGACCGGGCAGTGAACAAATTATGTCTTCTCCGTTTCTTCCTCCACCTCCTCATCCTCCTGCGACTTCACCACAATCTGGCCGCAAACCGGTTGGTGTCCCGCCTCCTGGCCTTTCACTCTTTGGGTACCGTAGTGCCACGCCTGCTGTAACCAATTGCCCACGATAG
>CAUYUJ010004669.1:200337-207837 GCA_963575745.1 Prorocentrum cordatum
CAGGATGTGTTGTTAATTATATCCGGAGTGCAGTATCCCCAAACAGGGTTTTCACCTAACAGCGAAGACTGATAGGTTTCTAATGGTCACAAAAGAGAACATCTTGACTCCTCAGGGGGGTCTGGGCAGATGCCGGACGGGTGCCTGGGAGAATCCGCGGAAGTCGTTTTAAGCAAACATTTACACACTTCGGGGTCTTCGAGGTCCCGGAACTCCATTCCTGGCCACATTTTGAATGCCCGGAGCCAACTGTAGGCCACTTCGTGGTCTTCGAGTTCCCAGAACTCCATTCCCGGGCCACATTTTGCTCGGAGCCAACTGTAGGCCACTTCGTGGTCTTCGAGTTCCCAGAACTCCATTCAACTGTAGGCCACTTCGTGGTCTTCGAGTTCCCAGAACTCCATTCCTGGGAATGATTTTGAATGCCCGGAGCCAACTGTAGGCCACTTCGTGTTCTTCGAGTTCTCAGAACTCCATTCCAGGGCCACATGTTGAATGCTGAGGCAGGCTGATGCTGAGGCTGAGGCAGGCTGAGGCTGAGGCAGGCTGAGGCTGAGGCCGAGGCTGAAGGCAGACTGAGGCTGAGGCTGAAGGCAGGCTGAGGCTGAGGCTGAGGCAGACTGAGGCTGAGGCTGAGGCAGGCTGAGGCTGAGGCTGAGGCAGGCTGAGGCTGAGGCTGAAGGCTGAGGCTGAGGCTGAGGCAGGCTGAGGCTGAGGCTGAGGCAGAGGCTGAGGCTGAGGCAGGCTGAGGCTGAGGCTGAAGGCAGACTGAGGCTGAGGCTGAAGCAGGCTGAGGCTGAGGCTGAGGCTGAGGCTGAGGCTGATGCAGGCTGATGCTGAGGCAGGCTGAGGCTGAGGCTGAGGCTGATGCAGGCTGAGGCTGAGGCAGGCATGAGGCTGAGGCCGAGGCTGAAGGCAGACTGAGGCTGAGGCTGAAGCAGGCTGAGGCTGAGGCTGAGGCAGGCTGAGGCTGAGGCTGAGGCAGGCTGATGCTGAGGCTGAGGCTGAGGCTGAGGCTGATGCAGGCTGAGGCTGAGGCAGGCTGAGGCTGAGGCCAAGGCTGAAGGCAGACTGAGGCTGAGGCTGAAGCAGGCTGAGGCTGAGGCTGAGGCAGGCTGAGGCTGAGGCTGAGGCAGGCTGATGCTGAGGCAGGCTGAGGCTGAGGCTGAGGCTGATGCAGGCTGAGGCTGAGGCAGGCTGAGGCTGAGGCCGAGGCTGAGGCAGACTGAGGCTGAGGCTGAAGCAGGCTGAGGCTGAGGCTGAGGCAGGCTGAGGCTGAGGCAGGCTGAGGCTGAGGCTGAGGCAGGCTGATGCTGAGCTGAGGCATGCAGCTGAGGGCTGAGGCTGAAGGCTGATGCTGAGGCTGAGGCTGAGGCAGGCTGAGGCTGAGGAGGCTGAAGCAGGCTGAGGAGGCTGAGGCTGAGGCAGGGCTGAGGCTGAGGCTGAGGCTGAGGCCGAGGCTGAAGGCTGAGGCTGAGGCTGAGGCTGAGGCTGAGGCTGAGGCAGGCTGAGGCTGAGGCTGAGGCAGGCTGATGCTGAGGCAGGCTGAGGCTGAGGCTGAGGCTGATGCAGGCTGAGGCTGAGGCAGGCTGAGGCTGAGGCCGAGGCTGAAGGCAGACTGAGGCTGAGGCTGAAGCAGGCTGAGGCTGAGGCTGAGGCAGGCTGAGGCTGAGGCTGAGGCAGGCTGATGCTGAGGCAGGCTGAGGCTGAGGCTGAGGCTGATGCAGGCTGAGGCTGAGGCAGGCTGAGGCTGAGGCCGAGGCTGAAGGCAGACTGAGGCTGAGGCTGAAGCAGGCTGAGGCTGAGGCTGAGGCAGGCTGAGGCTGAGGCTGAGGCAGGCTGATGCTGAGGCAGGCTGAGGCTGAGGCTGAGGCTGATGCAGCTGAGGCCGGCAGGCGAGGCTGAGGCCGAGGCTGAGGGCTGAGGCTGAGGCTGAGGCTGAGGCTGAGGCTGAGGCTGAGGCAGGCTGAGGCTGAGGCAGGCTGAGGCTGAGGCTGAGGCTGAAGCAGGCTGAGGCTGAGGCTGAGGCAGGCTGAGGCTGAGGCTGAGGCTGAGGCAGGCTGAGGCTGAGGCTGTGACTGCGACTGCCGTTGCCACTGCGACTGTCATCGCGAATGCGACTACGACTGCGAGAACAGCAGAATTCTACAACTGGATTTTCATCTGAATCTTAAGGGGAATGCTTCCAGATATGCTCCTACACATCGCTGTAGGTTGCTTTGCCGGAATAATCAGACCCACTGCGTTTTCCAAGGTCGATTGCGTGCCCGTCCAGTGCGGGCTGGCATGGCATGTTAAAACATGCCTCCTCCTCCTCCTCCTCCTCCTCCTCCACCTCCTCACCCCAGAGTTGCGACGATGTCTCGGGCGAAACGTGCTGCGAGGAAGTCTCAGGCGAAACGGGCCGGACCACCTCGAGCGCGGCGTCTCAGAGCTCCGAGTTGCGTGGGCCTCTTGGGGCCTCCTGGGGCCTCCTGGTGACCTCCTGGGGCTTCCTCCTGGGCCTCCTGTGGCCTCTTGGACCCCACCTGGGGCTTCCTGAAGCCTCTTGGGGCTCCCAGGGGGGGATATCTAACATGTGGCCGTGAGGGCCACAAGAGCAGAAACAAATCAAAGAATCGACACCGGATGTGTATTAACTTGACACGTTCTGATAAGGGGGCCTCCTGGGAGCCTCCTGGGAATCTCCTGCGGACCCCTGGGGCCTGTCCTGGGCGTCCTGCGGCCTCCTGAAGCTCTCTGGGGCCTCCTGGGGCTCCCAGGGGGGATATGTAACATGTGGTCTTCTGGGCCCCCAGGCTGGACCACCTCTTGCGCAACATCTGAGAGCTCAGAGTTGCGAGAATGTCTTGTGCGAAACAGGCCACACCACCTTGCGCACGGCATCTCAGAGCTCAGAGTTGCGAGGATGTCTCAGGCGAGATGGGCCGGACCACCTCGCGCAGGGCATCTCGGAGCCCAGAGTTGCGAGGATGTCTCCAGCGTAACGTGCTGGACCACCTCGCGCGCGGCATTTCGGACCTCAGAGTTGCGACGATGTCTCAGGCGAAACGTGCTGCGAGGAAGTCTCAGACGAAACGGGCCGGACCACCTCGAGCGCGGCGTCTCAGAGCTCCGAGTTGCGGGGGCCTCCTGTGGCCTCCTTGGGCCTCCTGGTGACCTCCTGGGGCTTCCTCCTGGGCCTCCTGTGGCCTCTTGGACCCCACCTGGGGCTTCCTGAAGCCTCTTGGGGCTCCCAGGGGGGGATATCTAACATGTGGCCGTGAGGGGCCACAAGAGCAGAAAAAAATCAACGAATCGACACCGGATGTGTATTAACTTGACACGTTCGCCTCCTGGGAGCCTCCTGGGAATCTCCTGCGGACCCCTGGGGCCTGTCCTGGGCGTCCTGCGGCCTCCTGAAGCTCTCTGGGGCCTCCTGGGGCTCCCAGGGGGGATATGTAACATGTGGTCTTCTGGGCCCCCAGGCTGGACCACCTCTTGCGCAGCATCTGAGAGCTCAGAGTTGCGAGAATGTCTTGTGCGAAACGGGCCGGACCACCTTGCGCACGGCATCTCAGAGCTCAGAGTTGCGAAGATGTCTCAGGCGAGATGGGCCGGACCACCTCGCGCAGGGCATCTCGGAGCCCAGAGTTGCGAGGATGTCTCCAGCGTAACGTGCTGGACCACCTCGCGCGCGGCATTTCGGACCCCAGAGTTGCGACGATGTCTCGGGCGAAACGTGCTGCGAGGAAGTCTCAGGCGAAACGGGCCGGACCACCTCGAGCGCGGCGTCTCAGAGCTCCGAGTTGCGTGGGCCTCCTGGGCCTCCTGGTGACCTCCTGGGGCTTCCTCCTGGGCCTCCTGTGGCCTCCTGGACCCCACCTGGGGCTTCCTGAAGCCTCTTGGGGCTCCCAGGGGGGGATATCTAACATGTGGCCGTGAGGGGCCACAAGAGCAGGAAAAATCAACGAATCGACACCGGATGTGTATTAACTTGACACGTTCTGATAAGGGGGCCTCCTGGGGCCTCCTGGGAGCCTCCTGGGAATCTCCTGCGGACCCCTGGGGCCTGTCCTGGGCGTCCTGCGGCCTCCTGAAGCTCTCTGGGGCCTCCTGGGGCTCCCAGGGGGGACATGTAACATGTGGTCTTCTGGGCCCCCAGGCTGGACCACCTCTTGCGCGGCATCTGGGAGCTCAGAGTTGCGAGAATGTCTTGTGCGAAACAGGCCACACCACCTTGCGCACGGCATCTCAGAGCTCAGAGTTGCGAGGATGTCTCAGGCGAGATGGGCCAGACCACCTCGCGCAGGGCATCTCGGAGCCCAGAGTTGCGAAGATGTCTCAGGCGAAACGGGCTGGACCACCTCTTGCGCGGCATCTCGGACCCCAAAATTGCGACGATGTCTCGGGCGAAACGTGCTGCGAGGAAGTCTCAGGCGAAACGGGCCGGACCACCTCGAGCGCGGCGTCTCAGAGCTCCGAGTTGCGGGGGCCTCCTGGGGCTTCCTGGGGCCTCCTGGTGACCTCCTGGGGCTTCCTCCTGGGCCTCCTGTGGCCTCTTGGACCCCACCTGGGGCTTCCTGAAGCCTCTTGGGGCTCCCAGGGGGGGATATCTAACATGTGGCCGTGTAGGTCTCCCAAAATGGGAAGGGGGGCCACAAGAGCAAGAAAAATCAACGAATCGACACCGGATGTGTATCAACTTGACGCGTTCTGATAGGGGGCCTCCTGGGGCCTCCTGGGAGCCTCCTGGGAACCTCCTGCGGACCCCTGGGGCCTGTCTTGGGCGTCCTGCGGCCTCCTGAAGCTCTCTGGGGCCTCCTGGGGCTCCCAGGGGGGACATGTAACATGTGGTCTTCTGGGCCCCCAGGCTGGACCACCTCTTGCGCGGCATCTGGGAGCTCAGAGTTGCGAGAATGTCTTGTGCGAAACAAGCCACACCACCTTGCGCACGGCATCTCAGAGCTCAGAGTTGCGAAGATGTCTCAGGCGAGATGGGCCGGACCACCTCGCGCAGGGCATCTCGGAGCCCAGAGTTGCGAAGATAACTCAGGCGAAACGGGCTGGACCACCTCTTGCGCGGCATCTCGGACCCCAAAATTGCGACGATGTCTCGGGCGAAACGTGCTGCGAGGAAGTCTCAGGCGAAACGGGCCGGACCACCTCGAGAGCGGCGTCTCAGAGCTCCGAGTTGCGGGGGCCTCTTGGGGCCTCCTGGGGCCTCCTGGTGACCTCCTGGGGCTTCCTCCTGGGCCTCCTGTGGCCTCTTGGACCCCACCTGGGGCTTCCTGAAGCCTCTTGGGGCTCCCAGGGGGGGATATCTAACATGTGGCCGTCGGGGCTCCCAAAATGGAGGGGGGGGCCACAAGAGCAGGAAAAAAATCAACGAATCGACGCGTTCTGATAGGGGGCCTCCTGGGGCCTCCTGGGAGCCTCCTGGGAATCTCCTGCGGACCCCTGGGGCCTGTCCTGGGCGTCCTGCGGCTTCCTGAAGCTCTCTGGGGCCTCCTGGGGCTCCCAGGGTCCCAGGGGGGATGTATAACATGTGGTCTTCTGGGCCCCCAGGCTGGACCACCTCTTGCGCGGCATCTGGGAGCTCAGAGTTGCGAGAATGTCTTGTGCGAAACGGGCCGGACCACCTTGCGCACGGCATCTCAGAGCTCAGAGTTGCGAGGATGTCTCAGGCGAGACGGGCCGGACCACCTCGCGCAGGGCATCTCAGAGCTCAGACGTTCGAGGATGTCTCAGGCGGGCTCCCAGGGTCCCAGGGAGGACATGTAACATGTGGTCTTCTGGGCCCCCAGGCTGGATCACCTCCTGCGCGGCATCTGGGAGCTCAGAGTTGCGAGAATGTCTTATGCGAAACAAGCCGGACCACCTTGCGCACGGCATCTCAGAGCTCAGAGTTGCGAAGACGTCTCAGGCGAGACGGGCCGGACCACCTCGCGCAATGCATCTCAGAGCTCAGAAATTCGAGGATGTCTCAGGCGAAACGGGCCGGACCACCTCTCGCTCGGCATCTCTGAGGTCCGAGTTTCGAGGATGTCTCAGGCGAAACGGGCCGGACCACCTCGCGCAAGGCATCTCAGAGCTCAGAATTGCGAGGATGTCTCAGGCGAAACGGCCCGGACCACCTCTCGCACGGCACCTCGGGGCTCGGAGTTTCGAGGATGTCTCAAACGAAACGGCCCGGACCACCTCTCGTGCGGCGTCCTGGAGCGCAACTTTTCGAGGATGTCTCAAGCGAAACGGGCAATCCCGGCCAACTCAGAAACGAAAAATGTGAGGATGTCTCAAGCGAAATGGCCCGGACCATGAAATTTTTGTGGGGATGTCTCTGCTCCGACTTCCCCCGGCCGGAATTAGTTTCTATCGCAACAGCACCCCGTTCAGCAAGCTGTTTGGGGGAAAATCAGGGCAGTGGCAGTAATAATCGCACCAATCGTAACACCAGAGGTAATCGTAGTAAACATAATCGTAGTGGTGGTAGTCGTAGTCGTACTCGTGGTAGGAGTAATCGTAGTTGTAGCCGCCGTCGTAGTACCCGTAATAGCAATTGAAAATGGAAATCGTACTAGTAGTAAAAGTAATAGTAATAGTAGTACTACTACTAGTAGCAGTAGTAGTAGTAGTAGTAGTAGTAGTAGTAGTAGTAGTAGTCGTAGTAGTAGCAGTAGTAGTAGTAATAGTAGTAGTAGTAGTAGCTGTAATAGTAGTGGTACTAGTCGAAGTAGCAGCAGCAGTCGTAGTAGTAGTAACAGTACTCGTAATAATAATAATGATAATAATAATAATAGTGGTGGTCTTAATCGTAATAATAATACGGGTATATCATTAGTAGTCGTAGTAGTCACCGTACCCGTAGTAATCGCAACAGTGATAACAATAGTAGTCGTAGTAATAATCACAGTAGTCGTAGTAGTATCAATAATACTCGTAGTCGCAATAGCAACAGTAGTTGTAGTAGTAATGATACGCACAGTAGTAATGATATTCATAGTGGTGGTAACGCTATTGCATGCAGTCGTCGTAGTCTTAGCCGAATTCGTAGACGCAGTCGTAGTACCCGTACTGGTTATAGCAATAAGAATATAAAAATAATTGTAGCCATAGTAGTAGTAGAAAAATAATGACAAGAAATCGTGATAGCAGAAACAGAAATAGCAGTAGTAGTAGTAGTAGTAGTAGCAGCAGCAGCAATCGTCGTCGTCGTAGTAGTAGTAGCAGTAGTAGTAGTAGTAGTAGTAGTAGTAGTAGTAGTAGTAGTAGTAGTAGTGGTAATAATCGTAGTAGTCGTAGTTGCGGTCGTAGTAGCCGCAGTAGTAATAGTAGTAGTAGTAGTAGTAGTAGTAGTAGTAGTAGTAGTAGTAGTAGTAATAGTAGTGGTAATAGTAGTAGTAGTAGTAGTAGTAGTAGTAGTAGTAGTAGTAGTAGTAGTAGTAATAGTAGTAGTAGTGGTAGTAGTAGCACAAAAAAAACAATAGTAGGGAATGGTCGCCGAGATACTAGCAGTTGTAG
>CAUYUJ010004669.1:212837-232837 GCA_963575745.1 Prorocentrum cordatum
GATTACCAACATGATCTGCGGGCCCCATAGGGAGGGAGTTCCCGCCTGAGACTTCCTCCCAATTCACTCACAGACGAGGCTCCCGCCTGAGACTTCCTCCATTTTCAGGCCTGGGGAGCCCAAAAGTGACGACAGTTACAGGGTTCCGATGACCCGCTCGGATTACCAACATGATCTGCGGGCCCCATAGGGAGGGGGCTCCCGCCTGAGACTTCCTCACAATTTACTCAACGATGATGAGGATGAGGATGATGAGTGGTGGTGAAGATGAGTGGTGAAGAGGATGATGATTGATTGTGGGTGGTGGTGGCGATGATGATGTTTGAATGAGGATGATGCCGATGCCGATGATGATGATGATGATGATGTTCGTGAGCGTGTGAGAGAGTGCGAGTGATGATGATGATGAGTATGTGAGTGACTAAGCATGTGAGAGAGCATCATCGATGATGCTGATGTGGTTGATGCTGAGAGAGTGTGAGTGAGTGTGAGTGGGTGTGTGTGTGTGTGTTCCTGTTCCTGCGCGGGGTGTCCAGAGAAAACAAGAACCCCACTTTGGATGTGGGGAACAATCGTCACCGTAGTCGTAGTAGCCGTAGTCGTAGCAGTAGTAGTAGTAGTCGTAGGAATAATAGTAACCGTAGTAGCAGTAGTCGTACTACTAGTACTAGTAATACTAATAATCGTGGTGTAAGTGATCGCCGTAATCGTAGTAGTAGTAGTAGTAGTAGTAGTAGTAGTAGCAGTACTAGTAGTAGTAGTAGTAGTAGTAGTAGTAGTAGTAGTGGTAGTAGTAGTAGTAGTAGTAGTAGTAGTAGTAGTAGTAGTAGTAGTAGTAGTAGTAGTAGTAGTAGTAGTAGTAGTAGTAGTAGTAGTAGTAGTAGTAGTAGTAGTAGTAGTAGTAGTCGTAGTAGTAGTATCAGTAGTAAGTAGTAGTAGTAGTAGTAGTAGTAGTAGTAGTAGTAGTAGTAGTAGTAGTAGTAGTAGTAGTAGTAGTAGTAGTAGTAGTAGTAGTAGTAGTAGAAGTAGAACTATACGAGGTAGTAGTAGTCGTAATGGTAGTCGTAGTAGTAGTAGTAGTAGTAGTAGTCGTAGTAGTAGTATAGTAGTAGTAGTAGTAGTAGTAGTAGTAGTAGTCGTAGTAGTAGTAGTAGTAGTAGTAGTAGTAGTTAGTAGTAGTAGTCGTAGTAGTAGTAGTAGTAGTAGTAGTAGTAGTAGTCGTAGTAGTAGTAGTAGTAGTAGTAGTAGTAGTAGTAGTAGTAGTAGTAGTAGTAGTAGTAGTAGTAGTAGTAGTAGTAGTAGTAGTAGTAGTACTAGTCGCAGTAATAGTAGTAGTAGTAGTAGTAGTAGTAGTAGTAGTAGTAGTAGTAATAGTAGTAGTAGTAGTAGTAGTAGTAGTAGTAGTAGTAGTAGTACTAGTAGTAGTAGTAGTAGTAGTAGTAGTAGTAGTAGTAGTAGTAGTAGAAGTAGAAGTAGTAGAAATACGAATGGTAGTAATCGTGGTCGCCATAGTAACAGTAATAGCCGGAATGGCAGTAATACTCAATACTAAAACTGAGATGCATGATGCACGATACGCTACTCAATACAAGAAGATCGCAACTTCGATTGGTATTTTCCCCAGCGATAGTGAAGTTCGGACTCGCCGCCCATCTCCCCTGGCCGAGTCTGTCCTGGCTCAAGATAACCAGCTCTCAAGTCTCAATGGGGGCTGCTTTATTTTCGGGGGCACTCGGTTATCGCTGTGAGCATTGGACCACCAGAAAGAGATGAGTCCGAGGCGCCGAAACAAGCGAACCGCCTGAAACATCACAACACTCTGAACGCGAGCCATGGGGTGTCCCCACCCCTGGCGGTTCCCCTTCTGGGTGCCCAAATGCCACGCCTGCTATACCGCGGTGAGCATTGGACCACCAACAGACAAGAGTGCGAGGTTCGAAGTGTGAGCGAGTCTCACTGCGAGTGGGTCTGACAATGAGGTCTGAGTGTGAATGAGTCTCAGTGGCCATGAATGGGTGTATGAGTAGGTACGAGTGCGAGTGAGTCTGAGTGTGAGTGCATCTGAGTATGAGTGAGTCTTCAGAACAGAAACTATCTGAAGGTATGAGAACACCAAACAGGCGGGTGAGTGCGAGGCGGAGACGTCCCAGTAGTAACAATGAACAGGTCGTGAAGTTCCGGGAACAAGAGTATGCCAGACCCAACTGGCGAGCCTGCGAGCCCCAGGTGGCCTCTGACAAAACGACAGCTGGGCAAAGAACGGCACGAGAAGGGCTAAAACGGCCAAATGGCGAATGAAAAAGCAAACTTGGCTCGCGCATCCCCACCAACACTGCTCTTTGGAACCGACGCCCCGAATTCCTGTCATTTCGGTGGAGCCAGCGCAGCGTCGTTCTGCCAACCTGCCGCCATCGGCCGTAGGCATTGAAGGGGTGGTCTCAAATCCCTGCGATTCTTCCGATAAAAGCAACCTCGAGGGCCCAGAGCCCAAATTCACGGCGGGCGCTCTCAGGGCGGCTCGCATGACCTGCCCAGGGGCATCGGGAGCGTGGTTGGGACTCCACACTTCCAAAGTGGCCCGTGGTCACACAGCCTGCTCTGGAGCCCTCGTGGGCCGTCTTGGAGGCCCTGGGGGCCGGCCCAGGAGGCCCCAAACGCCTGTACCCGTTGGCTGATTGCATGATGGGAGCATTCTCTGTCCTCTGTTCGGTCTTATTGAGTTTCCGGGGCGTCCAAAAAAAACGAGAGGCGTCCAAGGTCTGAAAGGGCGCCCATTCGGTCCCAAAACGGCCCCTTCTGATGGGGATCGTGACCTTACATGTGGAACCCTGAGCCCCACGGCAGACTCCGAGACCGTACGAGGTACCCAGTAACCCCCTAAGAGGCTCCCTGAGAGACCCCACGGGGCATCTACGAGGATCCTGGTCCATACCCTAGAGTCGTGGCCGGTTGGGCCGAAAGCCACTCAATTTCGTGAAGGCAACTCCACAATGAACGAAGAAGCACAGCCGCCAGAATGGTGAATGTCTCACAACAACATTGGCTGACCATGGCAAACGTAACACACCGATAATGAACCCGCAATTCGCAAGCAGATGTGCAATCTGACGACGAACGGCACTTTGATTTGTTCGCGCCCGAACACCGCTAAACGGGTTTACCATCAGGTGCCCACGCAACGAGATAAGTCGGGCGGATCCGCTCAAAGCGGGCCCGAGCCTGCCCTTCGCCGTCTCAGATTCTGTTGTCCCCATAATCATGCTACTTTACAGACTGAACACTTTCCCAATGCATTCTCCCTTTCCCTCTTCAAGGCGTATTCAACCATCCGCGCGCGTAGACTGGCGTAAAATGATGACACCTCCTATCCTCACACGCTGCACTCGCCAACGCGGGATGCATGCAATGACGCTCAATCAAACAATCCTCCCAGAATGTCCGCTTTCAACACGCCATCTATCCAAACACTTTGTCACTCTGCGGATTCATCAACGATCTTGCCTGACTGCGAACAGGTGGCATCCCAAGAACACGAACTGGGACATGTACCAAAAGTAAACATCGCGTCTCGCGTGGCGCTTTACACTCGGAGTTTATAACATATAAATGTCGTCAGCTTTTTCAGCATGGTGTTGTCAACACACTTGTGTTTTATTCGGCTTTGGGTTTGGTTTATGTTCTAGCGTTGACTTGGGCTTCGACTTCGACATGCCTTCAACATGAAGCCTGGCTTCAGACTCAAGCTTAGCGTTAGCTTTCGCCCTCAATTAGTCGTTCCCCTTGCTTCAAATCCCATCTGTTCCTAGCGAGAATTTGTCAAACGTGTAAGCCTGGGCTTGGACTTGCCTTTCGTTGAGAACTGCGGAAGCACGTGCCGACTTCGCGTCAGCTGCAATTTCAATGGCGTTGGACGTCTCTTGAACTGGCTAAAACATCCCTTGTATACGCCATTCTCCAAACAACATTTTCATGCAACAATTATTCCTTGGTTTTGTTCCTGCACGGCTACACCCTGCGAAATGCTTTAGAAATCATGGGTTAAGAAATTCATAGTCTCAGAGTTTGAATAAAAACCTAGATTGCCTATCAAAATCTTAAGATTTACATTGAAACGTTAAGAATAATCGAGACTCTGGCCGAAGACTTAAGTTTTCTTAAGCATCGCCTAAGGTGTATTCCGGTATTTCGCGCCACGCTGTCGCCCGTTCCGCCTCGTGGGCGCCCCGCGCCTGGGGGAGTGTGCCGAGGCTCCGCCACGCCGCCGCCCGTGCTGCTTCGCGGGTGCCCCCCGCCCTTTGGGGGGCATGCCGAGGCTGCGCCACGCTGCCGCCCGTGCCGCGTCGTGGGCGCCTCGTGGGCGCCACGCACGCTGGGTGGGATTCCCAAAAAAGTCGCGCCGCGCTCCCGCCCGTGCCGCCCCGGTGGGCGCCTCGTGGGCACCCCGTGCTCTGAGCTTCGCATAGCTTTTGCGTCGCATCGGTCACACGCCGTAGCTTGTTCACGCAGCCGACGCTCCATGGTTCGCGCCTCCACTTCACACAGCCTGGCTTGCACGACACAGGTTGCACTTACACCGCATAGCTTTCAGCTCCATAGCTGGCTCCACATAGCTCACGCCACAAACGCTTGACCACACCGCTTGCCGCTTACACCGCATGGCTTGCACCGTATAGCTTACACGACACAACTTGCACCGCACAACTTTCACCGCATAGTTTCCACCCCCGTAGCTCACAACATAACGTTTACACCACATAGCTTACATAACATATATTGCACCGCATTTACCACACAGCTGACGCTCCATCGCTTCCACCTCCAACTTACACTGCCTAGCTTACACGACACAACTTACACCACATACCTCAAATTCCATACTTTCCACCTCCACCGCTCACACCACGTAGCGTACACCGCAAAGCTTTCACCACCTAAATCACACGGCGTACCTGTCACCTCCGCGGTGCAAGAACGTACTGTTAGCGGTCTACGCTGGTTAACATATCTACGTTATGGTTTGACCTTGTTTGTGGATACGTTCTTTGGCTTCAACTGCTTGCGTGCAGTATGTTAGCTTCAACTGTTACTTCAACGTTCATTTCAAGGTCTCTTTGGAGTCACTTTCGCCGCCCAACAGAATGGGCTGCGCGTTGAACCGTACCTGTTGATTCTGCTCTGCCTTGACTTTCGCTCTGGCGATATCTGTGCCGTTGTCGTTAACACTGACCTGCGCCTTCTGGTTCTTGAAGCCACAACTGGGATGAATACACTTGTTGGAGAAAGGGTTGAACACTGCGGTAAAACATTTTGAACATTGGAAAACTGGGGGCATGCAGCGCAATGCTGGTAAACAAACCATTGGTCCTGGGCCCTCGCAGCAGGAGCACGGTCAACAGCGGCAGCACGAGGACAAAGGGGCCACCAGCAACGAAACAAATATCAACACCAACAGCATCGCAGCAGGATTACCAGTCGGACGGTGACGATGGAGGAGAAAGGGGGAGAAACAGGGAGGCTCACGCCTGGGCGATGGACCACCCCCGTGGACAATGCTGATGGACAGAATTGTTGATATGCCCGAGCGGCCCATATGCCCCAGAGCCCTAGGGGCCCTAGTCCTTTGATCACCTGGGGCCCTTGGCCCTAGCACTAGGGCTTATGCGCAAGGCACTTCGACAGCATGGACTTGCGGTCTCTAGCAGACTATCTACATGTTCGGGATGTCGCATGCTACCCTAGTTGTATATAGCAAGATCCTTGGTTGGAGAAGCGCTCTGAGTGGGCGGGGGGGGGGTCGTGGCCTGCAGGGGGCGGGGTGTGTGCATCGACAAATGAAGTCGGGAGGCGCCGTCGGAGGATTGTGGTGGTCTCGCGAGGCCCCCGCGTCCGAAGGAACGAAGGGTCCCGCTGGTTGGAGGGGGGAACGGGGCGCGAGGCTTTCAACGATCGGTGGCGTTGGCGAATCCGGGAAGCCGAACGCGACTGGGAAACTGCATGAGGGGTCCAAATGCTCAGATTCGACGTTGTCGGGGTTTCTTGCGGAAGGGAGGTCGCACGGGCAGCTTGCAATGATTTTGGAACAAAAACAATGGGGAGGGGGGGTTCGTCGGTGGGCGGGGGCCCTGGGCGGCCCAGGCGCGTCCAAAGATGGCGCTGTTCAGCCAAGCTCGCGCGGTGCAAGGTCTGAGGCAAGCGGGGGAGGGCGGGAGAGAGAGGGAAATAACTAACATTTGTGTGTATGTACATATATAGGTATACATATACACAGAAAGAGAGATAGCAGGAGAGAGAGAGAGAGAGAATGATAAACATACATATATATATATATGATTGAGGGAGAAATAGGCTCTATGCGTCCCTTGGACTCTGCTTCAGCAAATAATTTGAATAATTTGAATAGCGTAGGCGTGTCTGTCAGCCGAGCCACCTGCCAGCATATTTAAATAATTTAAATAATTTAAATAATTTAAATAATTTAAATCGCGCGTGATGATTTAAATTATTTAAATTATTTAAATTAGTTGAATTATTTAAATTATTTAAATATGCTGGGAGGCGGCCCAGCAAGCTGACTGACCACCACGATTTGAATTAATTCAATTATTTGAATATCGCCTCGTCGAAAATAATTTAAATAATTTAAATACAATAGGCGTGTCTGTCAGCCGAGTCGCCTGCAGCATATTTAAATAATTTAAATAATGTAAATAATTTAAATAATTTAAATAATTTAAATAATATACTATTTAAATCGCGCGAGATAATTTGAACTATTTAAATTATTTAAATTATTTGAAATATTTGAATTATTTAAATATGCTGGGACGCGGCCCAGCAAGCTGACCGACCATCACGATTTGAAATATTTAAATTATCTGAACGTCGCACCAGCGGAAATAATTTAAATAATTTAAATAGCGTAGACGTGTCTGTCAGCCGAGCCGCCTGCCAGCATATTTAAATAATTTAAATAATTTAAATGATTTAAATAATTTAAATAATTCAAATCGCGCTGGATGGTTTAAATTATTTAAATTATTTAAATTATTTGAATTATTTAAATTATTCAAATATGCTGGGACGCGGCTCAGCAGGCTGACAGACCCTCAGGATCTGAATAATTATAATTATTTGAATATCGCATCGGCGGAAATAGTTTAAATAATTTAAATAGCGTAGGCGTGTCTGTCAGCCGAGCCGCCTGCCAGCATATTTAAATAATTTAAATAATTTAAATAATTTAAATAGTTTAAATAATTCAAATCGCGCTGGATGGTTTAAATTATTTGAATTATTTTAATTATTTGAATTATTTAAATTATTTAAATAATTTAAATAATTTAAATAATTCAAATGATTCAAATAATTTAAACCAGCCGCAGCGATTTAAATTATTTAAATTATTTAAATTATTTAAATTATTTTAATTATTTAAATATGCTGGGATACGGCTCAGCAGGCTGACAGGCCCTCACAATTTGAATTATTTAAATTATTTGAATATCGCTCGATAGAAATTATTAGAATAATTTAAATAGTGTAGGTGCGTCTGATTGCCGAGCCGCCTGTCAGTATATTTAAATAATTTAAATAATTTAAATAATTTAAATAATTTAAATAATTTAAATCAGCCGCAGCGATTTAAATTATTTGAACTATTTAAATTATTTAAATTATTTAAATATGCTGGGAGGCAGCCCAGCAAGCTGACCGACCATCACGATTTGAATTATTTAAATTATTTGAATATCGCCTCGGCGGAAATAATTCAAATAGTTTAAATAGTGTATGCGTGTCTATCTGCCGAGCAGGCTGCCAGCATATTTAGATAATTTAAATAATTTAAATAATTTAAATGATTCAAATAATTTAAACCAGCCGCAGCGATTTAAATTATTTGAACTATTTAAATTATTTAAATTATTTAAATATGCTGGAAGGCAGCCCAGCAAGCTGATCAACCATCACGATTTGAATTATTTAAATTATTTGAATATCGCCTCGGCGGAAATAATTCAAATAATTTAAATAGTGTATGCGTGTCTGTCTGCCGAGCAGCGCCAACACCCGATGCCTTACGATCCTTTGCAGTCAATTGGCTGTGGGATAATGACATGAGAGAGCTGGCCGAATGGCATGAGCGATCTGAACGATTAGACTGGACAACTGGGCTGCAAGGCTGACCTGACCGAGCGGGGCGGGAAGCGCCTTGGCTAGTTAATTCGACATGCAAATATTTTCCACCGTCAGATCTGAAGAACGAATGCTAATCAAAACTCTCAAATGTCGCGTGAGAAGCGCCCCAGAAGCGGCACGAGGTCTGAACGTTTGCCTGACCCTAGACAACCCTCGCAACCGCATTAAACAGCTGGGCCTGTTGCTACATCTTAGATATCCACAACTGAAATGCTTGTACAGGTACCTACTGGGTCATCATCAAAGCTGCGAGCGGAAGGCGATCTAACGGATGACCCGCTTCCTATTGAAGGGAGTGCGCTTGACCCCCTTCATTGCCGCCGGCCTCTTCTGCGCAGCCTTCATTGCCGCGGGCCTCTTCCGAACGATAGACTTAAAGTTCTTACGATCCTTTGCCCACTGCTTGGCCAAGGGCTGAGAAGCCTTCCGCTGGGCGCTCTTGGGCAGGCACGCCTTCGCAGGCGCGCCAACACCCGATGCCTGCGCCGCGCAGAAGCGCTGCCATTCGTCAGGGGATGCGAGCTGGCGGCCAATCGCAGTCGCGAGCACTGTCTGCGAGGTGAGCGCTCTCAGAGCTGGCGCGTACATGGCGGCGTTGTGCGCGATCAGCTTGGCGTGGGTGGCCGCCGCCAGCTGCAGTTCCAGCGTCTCAAGGTAGAGCTCGGGCTGGTTGCGGAACCACCTGTTGACCTCGGCGTGCAACGCCTCGTTCGGCGACGTGCCAGAACCAATCAGCGATTGGTACTTCTTGGGTAGGGAGTGGCGCATCCGCGTGTTGTTGAACAAGAACTGCACCCGCTCCACCGACGTAGCCGACCAGAGCACATCTACCAAGAGCCGCCCGCTCGCCGTGCCCCGGTTCACCTGAGGAAACGAGATCATCGATATGCAGATCTCGATCATGCGACCGACGGCGGCATTGACAAACGGCGAACGACCGAACGAATGGGAGCGATCGGGGAAAGGAAAGCATCTGCGCAAGTGGCCTCATCCCAATATACTGATGTAATAGCCGCCATGGCTCTGACGAAATCATCGGTGTTCTTGAAAGGCTCTTCCCCATTCAGGTTATCCAGGAGGCGCTGCGCCTCTCGTCTGGGCATGCTGCCGTTCTTCACTGCGTCCCGACTTCTGTTCTGGTCTGGGGTCAGAGGTTGCAATTGTCCGCCTGTATAAGCTGGGCCCCACGCGTCCGAGGTAGCCTGATAATCAATCTTGTTGAATTTGTTCAGAACCGTGCGCAGCGCTGTCTGCCCTGGCCTCGGCGCAGTCTCACTGGGCGGTCATGGCGACCGCAGATGCCAACGATCGACGATCGGAATCTTCGAACGACGACAACGATCATGGAGGTGGCACGATCGGCATCGGGCAACAACTAAGCCTACTGCGAATGCTTTTTCCAGTGAGCCGAGTTGTAAACGATAGCTAGGTGCACTGGGTCCAAGCTGAGCCACGTCAGATTCTTGCAGATCTCTAGCAACTGGCCGTACAACTCACCAGAGGGGTCGTCAGTCGCGATCGAGCGGCACTGATCGAGAGCTGCTTGTGGGAGACGCATCTGAAGCATATCCTTGATGTTCCGCGCGGCCTCAGACGCGATCGGCCACATGCCTGCGACGGCCGCCGTGCGGCCGCGCACCGTGAGGATGCGCCTCTTGGCAACCGTGTCGTCAAAAGGCGCGGCGGCTCTCTTCTCCGCAGAGTCCCGGTAATTCGCCTGCCCTTTGATGCGCATGGCCGCCCTGATGGTGGCGTCGATCGACACGTGCACGAACTCGTCGTGATCGAGCAACTGCTGCATGAGCTGATCGCGCGCAGCGCGAACAAATGGCGCGCTGAGGAGATCTTCCAGCAGCTCCAACCATTTGGTGACCTCCTGCGGGAGCAAGTGCGTCAGCTGCGACCCCGCCTCCGCGCATCTCGCCACGATGCGCGCGCGAGTGGGCCGAGCGCGCCCGTGGTTCAGCATGAACTCCTTGAAGATAATCTCTGCGAACGCGTGGCTGTAGTACGTATCTCCGACGCGCCTCGCCAGCGTCGTCGGGCCCTCGGGCGGCTCGGACATGATGGCGGCTGCGTTGATGAATATCGGGCCAGCGCCGTCCAACAGGAGACGGATGTCGCGATCAATCCTGAGGCAGGCCAGCGCAGGCTTCACGCTCTCTCGCAACATCTGAGCAGTGCGTTCGAGATACCGCCCTTGGCTTTTCCCCTGGCATCGATCGGAGTCGAACATCGCGAAGACCATCTTCATCTGCTTCGTGCCGGACGCCACGTAGTTACCGAAGCCCATCTGCCGATCGCCAGTTCGTTGACTCTTCCTCTCTGGGTTATGGTAATTACACAGGTGCGTCAGCAGGTTCCGCTTCACCTTGGGGCTGCTCTCGTCAAACTCTTTGAAGGGGCAGAGAATGCAACGCGACTGACTGCCTCCACGAACGGCCGCTTTCGCGGCGTCCACCTCCGCCTTCAGCGCTCGCAGTAGCTCAGAGTGTACGTCTACAGTGCCTCCGTCGAAGCTCTCCCCGTCGCAACTGGCCTCGCTGCCCTCGTCGTCTCCAGCGGCCAGTAGATCTAGCAGCCCGTCCAGCCGCGAACTCTCGCCATCGTCGATGCCATCCTCATCCAGGCAGAAAGCCACAACCGTCTTGATATCGAGCGCGCTGGCGTAGCACTCCTCGAAAGCGGACACGCTCATCTTCTGCGCCTTGCCTTTCTCGAAGATGACGACCTCCCCGTGCTGGAACACCGCGCCAACGCAGTGCGGAAGCCCGTCGTGTTCCGCGTGAAGAAGGTAGCGCCCCTCCTTGCAATCCTGGAGACTCGCCCGCGGGAAGAATATCGTGCCCAGCAGCTCTGCCACGTCGCGGTACTTCCTGAAATCTGCAACCTGCTGCCCCGAAATCTTCTCTCGCACGCTCTGCCACTGTCCAGTCACTGCTGCGAACGCGCAGGGTATGCAGTTGCCGCGCCGAAGCAGCTGGTCGCCCGCACTGCTCGGCGCGCCGCTGTCGTAATCGTCTACTGCCAGACCCTTCGCACGCAGCAGCTCGATGAAATTGAGGTTCTCATTGTGGCGCCTGGAGTTGATGTTCGAGGGGGCCGCGGAGCGCGCTGAAGGTGTCGGGGACGGCGAAGACGATGACACAGGGCTGCCGCGCGCTGCTCTTGCCGCCCTGGAGGCGAGGCGACGTCGCTTCCTCGACGGCGGAGTCGGCCCGTCATCGTCCCATCGGCCAGCAGCCAGGAGATCCAGCAGCCCGTCCAGCCGCGCGCTCTCCTCAGGATCAATGCTATCGCCCAGACGGAAAGCCACTACCATCTTCATGTCGAGCGCGCTGGCGTAGCATTCCTCGAAATCAAAAACACTCATCTTACGAGCAGCGCCCTCCTCGCAAATCACGACGCTCCCATTCTGGATCACCGCGCCGATGCAATGCGGAAGCCCGCCGTTCTCCGCGTGAAGAAGGTAGCGCCCTTCCTTGCAGTCCAGGAGGCTCGCCCGCGGAAAGAGCGGCGTCTCCAGCAGCTCTGCCACGTCGCGGTACTTCCTGAAAACCTCGTCCTGCGGCTCCGAAATATTCTCTCGCGCTTTCGCCCACTGAGAAGTCAGTGCGGCGATCGCACTGGGTATGCAGTTGCCCCGTAGAAACAGATGCTTGTTGTCTTCGTTGCTGCGTGGGCCGCCCTCATCAACGACTGCCGCGCTCTTCGCGCGCAGGAGGTCGAAGAAATAGGAATGCTCCTTGTTGCGCAGCGTGACGGTGTATCCGGTGGCAGCGTGAACTCGCGCAGAGCAACCCGAGCAGAAATCGCCCAAGCTCCCCGTCACGGCGACGCGGTCCACGTCCACGCGCACGCCGTCGAAATGCAAGGACAGGTGCTTCACGCGCTCCTCGCAAATGAAATTGAGCACGTGCTGCAGTATGTAGTTCTCTACGCCTTGCCATAGATAACTAAATGTAGAAGACTCCGCCCATTTCCCCTCGTGCTGTTGCATCGCGAGGTGCACCTTAGGCAGCAGCGAAACCGCGAGCCACCTCAGCATCCTGGACGCCCTGGACAGGGCAGCAAGGAACTCATTCCCTCTGAAAGCAGCGGGCACGGATGCCCCGCACGCGACCTCCAAGAGAATCCCTTTGCCGACAGACAATCCCACGCCGAGTTCCTGCTCGCAAACTTCGCGCCGATTCTTTTGCAGACGATTAAGGACTTCAAATTCTTCTGCGAAAACCTTCTCGTCCAGGAGGCTCAGCCGCTTCAACATCTGCGGAAGGATGCAAAACAAGAAGTTCTCCATGTCCAAATCGAACGTGTTGGTGAGCAAAACCTTCTGCAAGCGCTGGTCCATGGACTGCGCGCCCACAGAGTCGTCGACGAAGAGGCGAGACCTCAGGCGAAGCCGCATCCACCGAGCGCGCGCCAATTTTACTGATCGGGCCCGCCTCCCTCCCCCTTCTCATATTCCCTCACGATCACTCAGACGACTCGAGATCCACTATGGACCGCAGACCGAGATCCCGATGCTGATCGATTCACCGTCCGTACAAGATGCAGGATCTACGATCGATCCAAGGTCAAAATTTAAGCTCGCGGCGGCCACTCCACCTTGTGATGGTACCCCGTGGAAACCGTAATCGAAACCTCGTCGTCGAAATGAGCCGACTCCCCCTGCGAGCTCGGGCCGCTAGCCTTGGCCGTGAGGCGCCTCCTCTTGATTTCCTGGGCGCGCTTGTCCCTGCTCGCCAAAGTATCGATGAAAGACTCCATGCGTCGAACTGATTCAGCCCTCTCCGACCACGCCGCCTCGCGCGCAGCCTTCTCGGCAGCCTGTCGGCCGGGGCGCCGAATGCCTTTGCCCAGTGCATCCGCCAGAACCACAGCGTTAGTTTTGCGAGCTCCGTGCTCAAAGAATACTGACCGAAAGGACTTCATGTCGTAGACCTCTGGGTAGTTGCACGCGCCCATCGAGCTCTCGTCGATCAGCGCGCTCATGCCGTTCTTGGTGCGTATGCGCGGCGCGATGCGATCGGCCGCCTTGCCCACTGTTCCAATGCCCACCCATAGACCCTCTGTCTGCAGGCGCTGAAAGGCCTTCGGCTTAGGGGCAGGAAGCTTGCAACTGGTCGGCAGCGACATCGCCTTGAAAGCTGGAAGCGTAAGGAAGTCCATGTTTTTCTTTTGACATTCTTGAATGAGAGCCATGCTGAAATCTAACCACTCCTTGGGGGCTGTGCACCCATGCCCCTGCGAGTTGGGCGCGTCGATCTCCGCCTGCAGGGACCCAGCCACGTTCGACGTCTTCTCGAGGAGGCCACAAGCCTGCCGCAGCGACTTCTCCGTGATTCCTCGATCGCCACCACAGCGCGCATACCGAACGATAATGTCGCGACACGCCTCTGCGCCGTGATCATCCTCGAAGGCGAACTGCACTCGATGCCCAGCGGCGACGCCGACGGAGGACATGAGAAACTCCTTCGCATCTGGGTCACGGGCGAAGATCCCGGCGGCCGCGGCGTCACCGAAGTTCTCCTCAACATACAGGCGATCGAAAAACCGCGCCTGTATCTTCACCACGGCAAGCCTGCGCATCAAAGACTCCACGTTCTGCTCTGTGATCTCGTCAAACACCAGGAACTTGTTGACCTCGAGTCTCTTCCAACCCACAATGCGAAACATCTTGGTCAAGATTGAATAGGGAAGTCTTCCAGAAACTCCCTCCGCTGTGGCAAATTTCTTGAGTAAGTCCTGGCGGCTCGGCGCCAAGGCAACGCGGCGGCGGCCCTCGCGCCCCGACATTGAAGGGCACGACGCGGGCGGCGCGCCCTTCGGCTGTCGGGGCGCGAGTAACCAATATGCCAGCCGCGGTGCGTTTGACGCCAGAGCCGCAATCCTCCCGCATGGTTCCGCGTTGTCCGCTGGGTCGTTCTTGACCTGTGAAGATAAAGCCGTCGACCAGCAGCTCGACCACTTTGCGTAACTCGTCATCGACGAAAAATACATTGGGATCGAAATATTTGTGATTCTTGTGGCCATACATCGCCTCCAAATGACTCGTAAGGAGACTCAGGCCGACGCCGCCAGGTCCCCAGTACACTGTGATGGTGTCAACGTTGTAGCCTCTCTTCGCGAGCGCCTGGGCCGCCTGCCCGAACACGAAAGCATCTGGAATGGACCAGAACGTCTGTGAATATATCTTCTGCACGCGGGCCACCGCCGCGTCGAGCACGGGGTCGGTGGACAGGAGCTGCGAGCGGATGCCAATGTAAACCGAATTCTCAGGTGATCGCTCAGAAGAAAATGTCACAGGACTACCCAGCACATCGTACTTCACGATGCAGTCTTCGTAGGCGACGCCAGCAGATCGCATGGTGTCCTGAGAGCACCATTCAATAAAGTACGACATGATTTTGCTGCTGAGAAGTTCCGTCTGTAATTTGGTCGATACCTTGCTGATAGTCTGGGCGACTGCGATGTGCCACGCGTCGGACGCCCTGGTGAGGTCGTCGCCCTCGGCGTCCTCAGCGCCGCGCCCCCGCCCCTCGCCCTCGCCCTCGCCATCGGGCGCCTGCGCCGCGACGCCCTTGCCCTTGCCCTTGGCCTTTTGCAGGATCGCATTTCCCTTGTTGAAGACGCAGTTGTCGCGGAACGAGACGAGCGCGGCCGCCTCCTTAACTGCGTAAGATATGTCTCCGTTGATCTTCGCAACCGCATTCTCCACGGCGCTGTCGATGGCCGCGAGCACGGCGGAATCCTTTCGCTCCACGCCGCACGGGAAATCCCTGAATATTCCTTCCAGAGTCAGCATGAAGCGAGACGCCGCGAAGAGCAGCTCTGGCGGGAGGAGGCCGTCGAAGACGTCGAAGTAACCGAGACGTTGATCGTAGAAGTAAGCCCGCCCGTTGTGGGCGCGGAGAAGGCGGCCACCAAGTATGATCCAGATCATTTGCACGTGCTGCACGGTCCCCACGTCCACTGGGCGGGAGCGGTACACGCAGAGGGCCGCGAGGCCGATGCGCTTGAGATCCGAGCTCCAGTTGGGGCGCTCTCTCTCCACGATCTCCGCGTACTTCTCGGCGTCGGCGACGAGCCCCGTGTTCGTGGCCACGGGCGCCGCGCGCACCTGGCGGAGCCGGCCCTTCTTCGCGTCGACCTTCTGGAATATATCTGCGAAGATGGCATCCGACTGCTCGGCGCCGTGGATCCTCTTGCGCTTCTCCACAGCCGCCCGCACATCATCTCGACCGCAGTCGGCGATGATATCGTCGTCGGCAGCTGCCAGCTGGGCCGCCTCCTGCGTGTTCGGCACCTGCATGCCCTCCAAGCTGCCCATGAGATCCCGCGAATACTGAGAGAGCGCGGGGGGGGCCGGCCCAGCCGATGAGGCTGCCGCGGAGGCGGAGCGAATGCGCGCACCCTCTGGAGGAGGATGCCCCGCGGCCGACGCCATCGGGGCCGCGCGCTGCGTGAGCGGGAGAGCAGCTAGCTAAACGGCAAAGAGTCGGGATGCCTCGGGTTGTAGACAATGGCTCTGGAGCTGTGCATTAGAGCTCTGGGCGTCGATGATGATAGAGATGGAGATGTGCCTGTTGCTGCTTCTTAGATATCCACAACTGAAATATTTGTAAAGGTACCTTCTGGGTCATGCGTCAAAGCTGCGAGCGGAAGGCGGTCTGACGGATGATCTGCTTCCTATTGAAGGGAGTGCGCCAAGCGTTGGATCTACGCGGTGCAATCTATGCGGCGCAATCCGCGCGTGCAATATATGTGCGCGGCAACCTATGCGATGCATGGATGGCGCGGTTTAAGTAATGCAATCGATACCTTCGCCACGCCTTCCCCAAAATCGCGCGTTGAACCTACATAGTATAAACTATGCGGCGCAATCCACGTGGTGCAATATACGTGCGCGGCGCCCTATGTGATACATGGATGGCGCAGTTTGAGTAATGTAATCTATGCGATGCAAACAATTTGTCAAACGCTATGCGCCCGCTAGTCCTGGTGGCGACCCATGGCCGAGGGCCACGCTATGGGCCGTTCTTTTTTCAAATCTCACGAGTGGTGCAGTACCTCTGCATTAGAGCACTGGACGTCGATGGTGATAGAGATGAAGAGACGATTCTTTTTCCAGCGGCAATGACCGGCAAGGCGTTCCAAGCATCGCTGCAGCGAGGTGCTCGGGCGCAGCGAACAGCCCTGAACCACAGGATCCGCGCGCGCTGCGCAACTGCTACAAAGTGCCACCCCTCTAAATGATGCAATCCAGCGCGCGCCCCTCATTTCCCGCTCCCATCCAAGCCCTTGCGCGTGTCAACCCGCCCTCCCATGGGGCGCGCCGCGCGCTCCACGCGCGGCCGTGCGCAGCTGCTGCAGTCAGGACGCGGCCCAGCCACTCACGCGGCCGCGGAAGGGCCGGCCGCCGCCGCGGCGCCGGCCTATCTCACTTATTACCCGACACTTTGGCGCAGCATCGGCATGGATAAGCCAGGCGGCACGGCATCGCACCTGGCACGAAACTGTCCTTGGGGACGATCAGGGGAGAAATGGTGTCGTCACGGTCAGCGCAGCAATAGCACCGAGCGAACGCCTCCGCCGCGGGCAGCGCCTTGGCCAGGGGGCCGACGCAGTCGAAGTACTTATCACCCTTGTTTGCGAAGCCATAGCCACGAAACAAGTGAATCTCTTCGACGACGATCTGCTTTTCGTCGAAGATAAGCTGGTAGCACTCCCCGTAAGAACGGCTGGTCTTCGGAGGCCCATCGCATCCGACCTTCAGAACGATGCGGGTGTACGGGATGCTGAAGTCGGGGTGCTCTGAGAACCGCGTGGCGACGCCGTGGTAGAAGGCGCCGCCCCACGTGAGCGTGTCAGCCACATACACGCCGACGTCTGTGCACTCGTGGATGCGGGTGTCGCTGGAGTTCTTAAGCCCATATTGTAGAATGCTGGGGAGGCAGTGGAACGTCGTCCCGTGCCAGTACGACTTGTAGCTTGCCTTCGTGGGGAAGGTCGTCTCAAACACCATATGTTCCACCCAACCGCCCTTTGGCTCTCTGAAGACATGCTGATCGCCCTCCTGGTGCTTCACGTTGGGGAGTCCAGCGACGAACCGCAACAGCAGGTCCTGTGACGAAATATTGCCGTGCTGCCACTTAGTCATCCACTTCTGCACATTGGGCGCGTTCCAGCGGTGCAGGGCAGTGTGCGTCTCACGGGCAGAGTGCTCAAATACCGGAGACGACATCGCGGCCGCAGCTGAGTCGGGCAACCTGGGATGGAGCGCGCGCGAAAGCGGCGTCGAGCCTGCTTGAGCCACGCAAGTCTACTGATAATATTCAGCAATCCTGCGAGTGAGCGGGGCGGCAGAGTCCGCGAGGCTACCGAAGCCGCTGGCGGTCTCTCGGCCTCCTACCCGCGCCGATCGGCCTCCGCCTTCTCGGCCGGCGCCTCGCTACCCGCCCCCCCCCCCCCCGCGTCTCTGGCGCGGCCCCCCACTCAGCCCGCCCCTCTGCGGCCCGAGTCGAGAAGGGAGATAAGCTCTCCCGCGCTAAGCTCTGATGACAGTTTGAGACAACCGGCTAGGGCAATCCGAAATGACAATTGGAGCCTCTCACCCAAGACGATCACGAGAGCCCCCTAGAACCTCCCGAGGCGCGACCTAGAGGCCTCCAAGAAGCTCCTTAAAGCTCAACGCCGCAGACATTGTGATCCTGGATGAGACCGGCGAGTACATGGAGGAGGTAAGGTCTTGCCCTGGTAGCTGCTTAAGAGGGTCGGCTGCAAATTCGCCCCGATCGATCGAAGGCAGAAGCTCTCACTGCTCTACATAGATTGGTGGTTGAGCTGGCCAAGTAGGTCGAACGAAATTGTTTGGTGACTGGGGTATAACGAGAAACCTGGAATCGACCTCAAAGTCATCGCTAATCCAACAATGACAACCATGCGTGGCACGGGGTATGCGATGTTCTGTTTTTCTTGTCAAATGTAATGCGCAACACCCTAACTGCTTCAAGCTATGCGAGGTTTCTGGAGCCTATCCAGTTTATATTTGCCAGCTGCATCAGCCAGCGCGCGCAATGAGATCAATATGCAGACTCGAAAAGCACAGGGCCTAGAGGGAGGGCAACGGCGGCTCAGCGGCGGCGCTTCCGACTAAGATTGAAGCAAGGAGCTATCTGCTTGCAATTGCTGATCACTTGCTGGTTGATATTTAACTCGATGGGCCGGTGATCTGGCAGGGCAAGCGCGTGCCGAATGTACGCCTGAAGTAGATTTCTATTTCTAGGTTTTAAGAATGCAGGCAGACAGCCGATTGAAAGAGGCTTCTCATCTGTTGCTGTCTACCTCCATTCTGAAAACTTGGATTAACAAATATGCCTTCACGGACAAGATCGTGGTGGAGTAATTGGCGATGTACTGGTCGAGGTCCTGCATCAGATTCTGAGTGTGCTCGACCGTCACCCGAATGGAGAGCTGGTGCGTATACTGGCAAAAGCTTACGAGGACGGCAGTCGCTTGCACTTGGCGAACATGGCGAACTGCTATCCATTCCAGTTCGTCGTCGGCAGGCTTGTACAGCATGATATGACCTGAGGAGGCGTCAGCTATAGTTACTCTTGCGCCGATTTGGCCGAGCTCTCCTGGTTTCAGGAAGCGCGAACGTGTCCCCTCGGTCAGCCCGCGGAGGCACGAACGCAACTCCGCCTTAAACTCAGACCGAGCAGCGGCACAAATCGGCACAATGGTATGTATAACGTTTCCCGATCGCCGTCGTAACGCTGGAAGGTCCATTTCTTCCAGGCGCACTGGAAGTTATATGGGATCCAGATCTTGTCCTCTGGGCAAACGCACGGAAGGGGATAATGCTAAAACATATTCTTATTATGAAAGCACAATTTAAATCATAAGGCCTTCAATCATTCAACACTCCCCGAATCCTCGCCGTTATCAATGCGATCTTGTTGACGCTGGCCCAGTTTGTTCCAGGCGATGGAAGGAGGCAAGTTCGGCATTGGCCCCATCGCGGCCCCGCCTTCAATGTAAGTAAATTCGTACGCCATGGCGTACGAAAATATACAGCTGCAGATTTCAAATCTTGAGTCATCCGCAGCAGCTTTATACGCAATATATGCATAAGAAAATACCATATTGACATGTGTTGACCAATATTAATTATATAGATGGGAGGATCTCTCAGGCGAGACTGGCCCGACCACCTCAGACCAAGGGATATCTCAGCCCGGAGTTGCGAAGATGTCTTAAGCGAAACTGGGCGGACCACCTCGCGCGAGGCATCTCGGAACACAATCCGCAGCAGCTATATATGCAATATATGCAGAATAACGTAACACATGAACATGTGTTGACCTACATTAACAATCTATGCACCGTGTAAATGTAAGAATACATGTTGTTAGTATACTAGTATTGGTAGTAATACTTACTACTATATTTGCAGCTGCTACTGCTACATAGTAGTAGTACTTAGTAGTAGTAATAATTCCTAGTGAAAATAGTAGTAGTACTTAGTGGTGTTAGTACTTGGTAGTAGTAGTAGTAGTAGCACTTACTACCACTACTACTTAGCATCTACTACTACTCAGTAATCATTAGTAGTCGTACTTATACGAATAACAAGTGCTACTACTACTTAGTATTAGTAACTACCACTGTGGTGCAATTTATGTGTCGGCGCTTGCCATGAGGCCCCCAAGAGCATCTATGGATTCCTCGTGGTAGTAATACTTAGTAGTCGTGGTAGTACTGGTAGTAATCAATATTTCTCCCTCGGCCTCCTCGTC